>PITA01003294.1:0-66656 GCA_004023965.1 Spilogale gracilis
CTGGGCTTTTGTTATATCCCAAAGCTTCTTTGACTGATCCAGGGATCTTTTTTTCCCCATCTAGTTTCTTCCTCAGTGCTTCTTCTTGCCATTTGTTCACCGTTCTCTCTTTGGTCACCTCATTCCTTTTCTCCCAAGGTCAGGCTAATAGCAACCCCACAAACATTTTCATGCTCCTCCAGAAAACTTGTACTCTTTCCATCATCATCAATCTCCTTTCCCAAGTCAACCCATGCACATGCATGCACACACAATGAAACAAACTCAGAATGCTAGTTATCATTGAGCTCTTAACTAATAAACAGTTAATTTCAGAATGTATAGTTATCAAAGTTAATCCAAGGGATACTCTCTATTTTTGGTAGTAAAAGAAGAGTCAAGAAAATCGAGAACTAGTTCTCAGAAATTATTTTAGACAAAGAGAAAATATTTCTTCCTTTTTATTTCTTTCCTAATAAAAATTGTAACATCCCTCATAGTGTTGTTACAGTAGTCCAATTTGTAAGAACTGTGAACTGTTCTTTGATAATGAGCTTTTAAAAGAGGTAGATATACATGAGAAAATGAAAGAAAATCAGGTGATATTAAGTGAATGAGATCTTAAAAAAATACATACATATGTACTTAGATATATGCCATTTTTCTCCTGATATATACAAGAAAAGTTATTATATTTTTGTTTAACCGGACTATAATTTTGTAAATAAAACTTCACAAGTTCTTTTCGTATATTTACAAATACAGCAAACTATATGGAATTCATTTACATTACAGCACCTTGATATGTGTACAAAGGATTCAATTTAAAGGGAAAAGGACATCACATCAATTACAGAAAGGATGAAAACTACATGATCATTTCAATAGATGCAGAAAAAGCATTTGACAAAGTACAGCACCCATTGATAATGAAAACTCTCAACAAAGTACGTCTAGAGGGAACATACCTCAACATAATAAAGGCCTTGCATGAAAAACACACAACTAGCATCATACTCAATAGGGAAAAACAGAGTTTTTCCTCTAAGGTCAGGAACAAGACAAGGATGTTCACTCTCACCACTTTTATCCAACACAGTACTGGAAGTCCTAGCCACAGATATCAGAAAACAAAAAGAAATAAAAGTCATCTAAATTGGTAAGAAAGAAGTAAAACTTTCACTACTTACAGATGGCATATACATAGATAACCCAAAGACTCCAACTAGAACTGATAAATGAATTCAATAAAGTTATAGAATACAAAATTGATGTAAAGAAATCTGTTGCATTTCTATATACTAATAATGCAGAAAGCAGCAGAAAGATAAATTAAGAAAACGATCGCATTTACAACTCAGCCCCCCAAAATAAAATATCTAGAAATAAATGTAGGCAAAGAGGTAAAGGACCTGTACTCTGAAAACTTTAAAACATTGATGAAAGAAATTGAAGATGACACAAAGAAATGGAAAGACATTCCATGCTCATGGATTGGAAAAACAAATATTGTTAAAACATCCACACTACCCAAAGTAATCTACAGATTTAATGCAACACCTATCAAAAACCAACAGCATTTTTCACAGAACTAGAACAATTTTAAAATTTGTATGTAACCACAAAAAACACTGAATAGCGAAAGCAGTCTTCAAAGAAGAAACACATAACTAGAGGTATCATGATTTCAAACTTCAAGTTACATTACAAAGCTATGGTAATCAAAACAGTATGGTAATTGCCAAAAATAGACACATAGATCAATGGAATAGGATAGAAAGTCCAGAAATAAACCTATGATGTTACAGTCAATTAATATTCAGTAAAAGAGGCAAGAATATGCGATGGCAAAAAGACAGTCTCCTCACCAAATGGTTGGGAAAATTGGACAGCTACATGCAAAAAAATGAAACTGGACCACTTTTTTTGTATACTATCCAATAAAATAAATTGAAAATGGATTAAGAATCTAAATGTGAACCTGAAACCACAAAAATTCTAGAAGAGAGGACAAGCAGTAATTTCTCTGATATTGGCTATAGCAGTATCTTTCTAGATATGTCTCCTGAGGCAAGGGAAACAAAAGCAAAAATAAACTAAAATACTGGGATACATCAACATAAAAAGCATTTGTCATGCTGAGTGCTGGGTAATACATGAAATTGTTGAATCACTACATTGTATACCTGAAGCCAATATAACACTATATGTTAACTACACTAGAATTGAAATTTAAAAGCAAGCACTAAAAAAAAAAAAAAAAAGCTGCAAAGGAAACAATCAATAAAATTAAAAGACAACTTACTGAATGGGAGAAGATATTTGCAAATGATATATTGACTCATGAGTTAGTATCCAAAATAAATAGAGAACATATACAACTCAAAACCAAAAAGCACTAAATAATCCAATTAAAAATGGGCAGAAGAAGTGAACAGACAGTTCTCCAAGGAAGACATCCAGATGGCCATTAGGCACATGAAAGATGCTCAACATCACTCATAATCAGGGAAATGCAAGTCAAAATCACAATGAGGTATCACCTACATCTGTCAGAATGGCTAAAATCAAACAAACAAACAAACAAACTCGAGAAACAATAAGTGTTGGTGAGGATGTGGAGAAAAAGGAATACTTATGCACTGTTGGTACAAGGGTAAACTGGTCAGCCACTTCCACACTGTGGAAGACAGGGTGGGGGAGCCTCAAAAAATTAAAAATAGAATTACCCTACCATCCAGTAATCTTACTACTGGGCATATATCCAAAGAATAAAAAAACAAGGGTGCCTATGTAGCTCAGTCAGTTGAGCTTCAGACTCTTGATTTTGGCTTAGGTTACAGTGGGCTCTGTGCTCAGCGAGAAGTATGCTTCCTTTCTCTCTTCCCCTGTGCCCCTCCCCCTGTTCATGCACTCTCTCTCTCAAATAGATAGATAAAATACAGAAATACTATTTTGATGGGACATGCATCCCTATGTTTATTGCAATATTACTTACAATAGCCAAATTATGGAAGCAGCCCTAGTGTTCATGGGTAGATGAATCAATAAAAAGATGCGGTATATATATATTTTATTCATCCATAAAAAGAATGAAATCTTGTCATTTGCAAGAACATGGATGGATCTAGAGAATATAATGCTGGGTGAAATAAGACAGAGAAAGACAAATACTATATGATTTCTTTCACATGTGAAATTAAAAAAACAGAAAGTCAACAAAGGGAAAAAAGAAAAACCAACCGAAACACAGACTCATAACTACATAGAACAAACAGATGGTTACCAGAGGGGAGGTGGGGGGAAGGGTAAATCGGTGAGGGGTATTAAGAGTACACTTATCTTGATGAACACTGAGTAATATATGGAACTGCTGAATCACTATATCGTATCCCTGAAACTAATATAACACAGCATATTGACAACACTAGAATTAAAATAAAATTAAAAAAAATAAAGGGAAAATGAACTCAACCATTATTTCATGCCATACTGACATATTTGTATTTTGATTGCATGAATATCCATCTAGCCAGATATGCAACATTGAACTGATCACAAATGTACCTTTCTTTCTGTATAGTAGATTTATATAAAAGATTGAATGCAACATAATAAGATGTTGTAAGCAGATCCAGAGTAATACTTTAGAATACTCCCAAGCAATTCCTAGGGCACCAAGTAAAAATTAATTTCAAGACAAATTAAATAGAGATATTATATTTTACTTCTAACATATATCTTGCTTATAGCACATATCCCAAAATAACCTGAATAAGACTTACATTCTTCATAGCAATATTAATTAAATATTAATTTCTTTTTTATGTACAATATTGTTTAAAATGAGAGCTTATGAAATTAGGACTGGATAATAATCGTCTTGTATCTCTAAGCAAATCCTTAAAACAAATTTCCTTAAGCAAAGGATCTCACTTCTTTTTAAATGTATACCTACCTCTAAAACAATTTTTGTAAATAAGCATTTGAAAGAATAACACCAAAAGAATAAGCAGAATAAAAAATATATAATGGCATAGTAGAAAAAATAGAAAGGGAAGAGAATGATGTCTTAGTATCTAGTTTAGTTCTTGTATTACATAGATGTGTGACCTTGTCCTAGTCACCCACCTTCCTTGGGCCTCAGTTTTCTCATCTGAATAAAGAGAATGTTGATTTTTATAAAGAACACTCCTATTCATTTTAACTTCCATCTTAAGTATGTCAGTTATTATTTAGTGCAGTAAGGAGAAGAATTAATAGATACATAATGGAAGCACCACTCAATCTTAAGTAACATTACACAGGAAAATAAAAGGTAGTAAAATTTTTCCAAAAAAAAGTCCATGAATCTTCTGAAATAATCAAATGTATTTATGGAAGGGTTAGCTCCAGTTTACTCTTAAGAAATTGGAAAATGTGGTTTGTGGGTTATCAGTGACATTCTGCCATATATTTCTTTGCTTTATTAAATTATGTGCCTCTTTTGTCACTGTTCTTCTAAATAGTTAAGAACTTGGAAAATTGGGCTATAGTTGGGAAATAAGGAAAAGCACTGGTTGACCTAAAATTGTTGAGAATATATTTGTGTTCCAACTTAAGAAAGACAGTAAATCAAAGAAGAGTAAGTAAAAAGTTGCCTGGAGCTACTTTAACTTATGCACCAATAGCACACACAAGATTCACATGGTGCTCTGAATAACTATCATTTTTCTCTTTCTATTAAAACGCAACTGCAGCAGGATCCACTTAAACATTAGTCATGTCAAATTGATGCTGGATTTCTCTGCTTTCCTGAAGGCAGTTACACTAACACAGTATCATTATTATTATGGGAGAAGCTGAGACCAGCTCTGTGCTCAAGATGCCAAAATAATTTAGTCATTATCAAATGTTATAGTCTAGCATTATGTAAACACTGCTTTACTTGGACTAGTCTGTGTTTTGAGACTGTTAAGAAATAAAACATAAGCCACCTGCTCCATCAACAAAAGCAATCAAAGAGAAACGAAGTTAGGCTTTAGTGCAAATAAAGGTTAGGACAATAGTCATCTGGGGATAGAGTAACCCTAGGCTCACCACTGAGAATTATTTTAAGAACAAAGAAAGTCAATTTAGTCCATTTAGTGAAAAAAACAACAACAACAACAACAAAAAACCTCTAATGAGGCTTTAATGAGGGAAGAAACTACACATCCCCAGGCTTAAGTGGGGGTATTCTGTGAAACTCCTGGGCAGTGAATTTTAAAGCAACCCTTCCTTCACACCTGCTACTCTGCTTTTATTCATTCACATAATAATTCATATGGAAGTCATATTGGCTAAGGCTGGGACATCCTCCTGGAGGAGGATATTATTGCCCTAAGTCTTAAAGAATGCAGGATTAGAAGGTGAGGAAGTGTAACCAGGTTTTTCGGGGAAGGATATCTTTCAGGAAATCATGATAGATTCAGAAAACTTCTGGAAGATCAGCTACATGTACGGGAAATGAGAGATGAAGTTAGAGGCAAGGGTCAGATCATGGAGAGCCTTGTAGGTTGAGCCAAAAAGCTTAAATTTTATTTTGAATACTGTGTGGAGCCATTGGTGGAATACAAGGAAGCAGAGTAACAAGATTGTTTTTTTGTTTTTGTTTTTTTTTTAAAAAACCTTCTTTGCATGCAGAGTTTCATCTTTATTCACATATTCAACAAATATTTGTGGAGCATCTACTGTGATCAATGTACTGTATCAGAAAAAGAAAATGCAACTATAAATCAGAAGGTCAGGGTCTCTGCCCTTCACGGAGATTATAGTACCTCAATAAAGACTAATAGCCAAATGCTTATTACTCAATAGGTTATTTCAATATACATGGCAAGAAATAAAAAGGGCTCACAACTCAAGCAATAGCGATAAAGGAAGAAAGGAAGGAATACAAGGTAGTAGCAGTAACAGGAGTTGGTTTCCTGGTGACCTAAATACAGGTAACATTTCTAATAATGACTATATAGCTGATAAAAAGTCATCTGTTGACCGGCTGTCCTTTGCTAGGCACTGGAACAAGCACCATGTTTTATTCAATGTTCATGAAAACTCTGTGAAGTACACATTAGGCGTCGCAATTTTATCAGAAACTCGGGATGTAGAGATTTCAAAAATGACCTCAATACTTTGCAGTTCTTTCTATCAGGAAATGGAGCCTATTTTCCCACAAGACTTGATATTCCGGTTTGCTTTCACCCACACAGCAAAGCATGAGTGACGTTATACCAATCGAGGGTATAGGCTTTTGTCTTGTGAGCCCTTCTTCTTCCATATCCTCATAATTCAAAGCAAATATAAAACAAAACCCATGTACAAAACTGGGGATGGGATCCAACCACATAGAAGCTTTCTTGAATTTAGTTGGGGGGAAAGGCCTATTTTCAGATTTTTCAAAAAGTTCTATTCTTTGCACAAGCTTCAATTTTCATATCCTTTATCTTTGGGCACACATTTCACCTGTACTCTACCACCATGGTATTCTAACTCTTCAGGCAAATTCAGAGACCATTTCGATCAGGAGCAAATGCTCATTATGTGAATAAACCAAGATATAGTAGCACCTATTAGGATTCTCCTCTGGCAAGTTCTTGTGGTTCAATATTCCCTCACTGGCAGTGAATCTCTGATGGATTTTCATAGACATTTAAAAATACAATTCTCTGGTCATGCAATTATTTATTATAATAACTGTGGATCAAGAATCATGCCACAGAGCCATTCGCAGAAAAATATATCAGAGCTACAATGGAAATTTCACTAGATACAGAGGTGGAATCAAATATGGATCTTCCAAAACTCTGTCCAATGGCATCTCAATTGTAAAAAGCACTGTTTCTGTGGTACCTGCCTGGCTTGGTCAGGGGAACATGCTGCTCTTGATCTTGGGGTTGGGAGTTCGAGCCCCACACTGGGTGTAGAGATTACTTTAATAAAAAAAATAAAGCACTGCTTCCATTCAATGACCGATTAATGGAGGCAAAACTACAATAGACACCTTTATCTCCCTAGGAAATAGTCAAGTCCTACAACATTAAAGTACAACGAAAAGAAAGGAATCTAAACAACTAGAGCACTAGAGAACATGGGGGAGAAAATATAATAAAACAGTCTTCCCTTAAGCTACATTTTCAACACTTTTCTTTAAAAGCAAAAATCACGGGGTGCCTGGGTGGCTCAGTTGGTTAAGCGACTGTCTTCGGCTCAGGTCATGATCCTGGAGACCCGGGATCCAGCCCGGTGGGAAGCCTGCTTCTCCCTTTCTCACGCCCACTGCTTGTGTTCCCTCTATAGCTGTGTTATTCGCTGTCAAATAAATAAAATCTTTAAAAAAAAAAAAAAAAGCACAAATCAATTTTTGTAGAGTTCACTTCAGAGGTACAATTCAGTGGAGACTATTTTTAAACAAAATTAAATATTCAAGAGTGAAGTTAAAACATACTTTAAAGAATTCTGAAAAAATAAATGTTGTAGAGCAATAATTAGTGTCTAAAAAGGAATCATTATAGAAATAAAATGATTGTGATTATTATCTTTCCCAAGGTAATACAAGCTCAAATAGTCATCTTATGTTTACAAAAATAGTAACATTTGAAGTTTAAATAACTATTCCTATTTCACCTGAATTTTAATGCAAACAATTGAACTTTCTAAAAACATGATGCATTAGGCTTTTTTCTAAAATTCCCAGAACAGCACATGTAATTATGTTATTTATTCTCACAATGAGAATTCTGGTAATTTTACAATTATGGGATGAAAGGTTTCAATGCCTTGTTGAAGGTTACATAGGAGAACAGGCATACATGTAAAAACAGAAGAAATCTGGTGGTTCTGTACATATACTGTGGGATGCCTACCCAGCCAGCACTTCTCTGAGAAGCATCCTCAGACCCAGACTCTGGGAAAGGGACGGGCTGCCCTCTTATGCCTGTGACCTCACTGCAAGCACAACTGATGGAAATTAAAGTGGGCATATATTCTGAAATAACTTAATCTTATGCTCTCCCTTGAAAATTTGTTTTCAGGGACTTAGTTTCCTGGTATTGTTTCTAAAGTTATAAGGTATTGTTCAGTTGGTGTTTGAACCAATGCGATAGAAACCCACATTCACCATGAGTTACAAGAGTCATATTCAGGCCTTTCTGAAAAGAGACAATGAAGCCAATGTGCAGCATACAGCCTCAGACAAACTGCTCGAGTAAGAGAACTCGAATGTAAGAGAGAGGACAAGAGACTGGGAGCGAAGCTGCATATTAACCTTCCAGTATATATGAAATCAGCCTTGTTTCCTACAACTGGGTTCCTTGAATTTCTTCAGGTTCCTCAGTGCTTTACAAGACATCATTTCTCTTAGGGTCATTCAGAGATAATAAATTAGGCCCCTAGTTTGGAACCAACTGAGAAATAATTTTAGAAGCATAGCAGAAATCAAACAGTTTTAATGATAAAAGCTAAAGTCTGTTAATAACTCACACTAACTTATCACATTTACCTACCCAGTCACATTGGAAGGAAACTATGGATCTCACCTACAAGGGCCTGTGCCCGAAAAAAATCACACCATAGAAGCACAGATAATACATCTCTCTGTACTGCAAATTTCAGAATGAGAGCCGAAAGAAGCAGTGAGCTACACACGTTCAGTGTATTCTTCAAATTCCCCAAACAAGATAAGGCATGTCCACTTGTCTGTGTTATTAAGTCTCATCCCAGATATCTTTATTTAAGTAGTTTGGGTACTACCAGAATCAGACTTTTTAAAGTTCCCTAGGTTATGGTAATATTCAATCCATCTTGAGACCCACCTTTCTAAGGAAGACTTGCTAGCGAAATGAGTAGTCTTGGTCAACCCCCTAAGCTTTGTGCACTCTTAGCTATTAAAATGATCATGTGACTTATGGTTAGCCTAAATCGTGATTTTGCCTCCCATGTGAGCATATCCACATTTTTGTCAGAACCCCCCCGCTTCCATACTCAAGAGGCTCCAACCAAAATACCAATTACTTCTTTCTGTACTACATTTAATCCTCTAAAGGGTAATGTATATCTTACAGAAAGCTATATGCAATGCTTCAAAAAACTAATTTATCAATTAAATTAACTTCAAGGGTTGTTCAATCCCATACTATACACTCTTCTATTTTCCACTCCAAATTATGTTAATTCACGTTCATTATAGCTCACCAAACTTTTAGCAATAAGATTAAATTACTAAGATATACCAATGATAAAATAGCAGTTAAGGTATGCTCCATATCTGAATACAAGTCACTTCCATAATTATTTCACAAAAATATATGAAAAAAATGCAAAGAAACTTTATGTTTAAAATCAAAATATCTTATTCAGATGAAAGAATTTAAAACCTAATGAATTTAAAGTTCTCCCTGATTTCTTATTCCATTTATCCTCTGCAAGAAGTCTTGATGCTTACAGCTATAGTGTCAGTTTTCATCTGTTGGAAAAGCTTTAAATCCCATAGCACCTACAAAGTTGAGCCTAAAGTCAAAAACTGTAGTGTGCCTCATTAAAAAAAACAAAGAATTAGCAGGGCATTATTATCATTATATAGCACTGGACCATTTCTAACAAATATGGAAAACCACATTTTTAAATCTTTTATTAGTAGTTTCTCTAGGACTGAGAATATACATCTTAACTCGTTAGAGTCTACTTCAGGTTTATACCAACTTAAATTTCCATAAAATATAGAAAATTTATTCCTATGTAGCTCCATTTTCCTCCCTATATTTTTATGTTATTACTGTCATTTATACTACATCTATTTTAAAAACTGAACAATATATGGTTATAGTCATGACTATATAATCTTGTATCTTTTAAATAAGCTAAATAAATAAAAGCATGTACATATGTACAGTTTATTATATGTACTTTGTAATTTATTTTTTCTGGTTCTCTTTACTTCTTCCAGCTAGTGTTATTTCTGTCATGACCATGTCATTTCTAACATAGCTTTGCTCCTGTCCACTTTTTTGGTTGGTGTCATTACTATCAAGTATGTTACATTTCTAGGTGTTATATACCCAATAATATCATCATGAACATGTCACATCACACAACTGCTTTTTAAATCAGTCAAGAGAAGAAACAAAAATAACTATGCAATTTTGCTATATTTTGTAATTACCTACATAATTATCTTTATGGGCACTCTTTTCTCTTGTGGCTTTGAATTACTCCCTATGTCAACTGTTCAGTCATAGCATTTCTTTTAATATTTCTTTTAAGGTTGATCTGCTAGCAACAAAGTCTCTCATTGTTGTTTATCTTGAAATGTTTTTATCTCATCCATTTATCCCACACTCATTTTTGAAAGATAATTTTGCCAGATAGAAGATTTTTTTAAGTTTTTGTTTTTAGCACTTTGAATGTGTCATCCATCCCAGACTTCTGAACACTATAGTTTGTTGTTATGGTTCCTTTTTCTCTTGCTCCTTTCAAGATTTTCTCTTTATCTTTCAACATTTTGACTATAATTGGTATGGGTGTTTTGCTTTTTGTGTTTACCTTATAGTTTGCTGAGGTTCTTGGTTCTGTGCATGAATGTTTTTCATCAAATTTGAAAAGCTTTCAGACTTCATTTCCTTGATTATTTATTCTCTCCCTTGCTTTTGTTTCCTTCTGGAAGTCCTTTTATATGTATGTTGGTATGTTTATGGTAGTCCACATTTCTCTGAGACTCTGTTAATGTTTCTTCATTCTTTATTCTGTTTCAGATTGTATAATCTCTATCAGTCTATCTTCAAGTTCATTGATTTTCTTCAAGTATCAACTCAAGTCTACTATTGAACAATTCTAGTGAATTTCTTATTTCTGGTATTGTACTTTTCAATCAAAGAATTTTAATTTGGTCCTTTTTAATAATTTCTATCTCATCACTGATATCCATATTTTATGAGACAATCATCATACCTTCTTTTAATTCTTCAAGTATGGTTTCCTTTAGTTCTTTGAACATATTTGCAATTGCTGCTTTAAAACCTTTGTCTGCTAAGTCCACCATTTGGAGCACTTCCAATATCTCTTCTAGCACCAGTTTTTCCCCTATGTATGACTCAGAGGAAAAAACTTTCTCATTTGTTGTCATGTATCATTATTTTTGTTGAAACTTAGACATCTTCAAAAATATATGGTATGAATTCTGGATACTGATACTGAAGTTAGCTATTGTTACTTACTTGGCCATTGATTTATCTGTTTAGAGACTTGGCTGAAATGATGCTGTAATGCGTATTTTTCCTGCAGTGTGCAGTGTCTGTTTTGTCACTCATATTTTCCTCCCTTATTGTTATTGTTATTGTTGGTTTTTAATCTTGGTCACTCTTGGGTCAGGATAAACATCTTATCAGTCAAAAGTTGCACATAAGCCTTCCTAGACAGATTTTTACCCTTTACTATTGGACGTGTGTGTGTGTGTGTGTGGCTTGGAGACTATCATAATTCAGGGATTTTATATTTTTCCCCCATCTTCAGCCATAAATAGTAGCTCTTTCTGATCATTCTTGAGAGAATGCAGCCTTTGACATTCATATAGTTTTTGAGGCTGCCAGGGATGACTCTAACATTATCTTAAGACTTGGCTTCTTAAGAAGTCACCTCTGGGGGCATCTGGGTGGCTCAGTCAGTCAAGTGTCAGACTTGATTTTGGCTCAGGTCATAATCTCATGGGTTGTGGAATTGAACCCTTTGCCAGGTTCACACTCAGCAGGGAACCTGCTTGAAAGAATCTCTCCCTTTGTTCCTCCCCTCCCCCTCACCCCCATTCCCTCTTTTCTCTCCCTCTCTCTCAAATAAAGAAATTTTTAAAAAAGTCACCTCTTGTTATGCCATGCCCAGTTAGACATTATGTTTAAGGCCCTTTGCTGTGAAGCTTTAGACATTGCTGATCTGTTTGAGGTTTGGGGAGTGCTTTCAAGTCTATCCCACATCTTGTTCTGCCTATTCCTGAGCAAGTTCAGCCTAGAAATATATGTGTCCTGGCTTTCCAAACTCTAGAGTTGATTCCCTTTACTAAGCTTCTGGCTACTCTGCCATTTTATTTGTAGGAGAGCTACCAACATCTTAGCCTTGAGGCTTATGATAATGTGTTTTTTCTACTATCACAACCTGGAAAGAAGGATTATTCTTTTCATAATAAGGAAATTGTTTCCTTGTATTTATTTATCTATCTATCTATTTATTTACTCATTTATAATATCTACCCTTTCACTATGAATGAAATGATATATTGAAGGTCAGCTATATACAGCTACATTCAGAATTTGGTAGTTGATAATTTCAGAGGAAGATGGTGGAAGGTTCTCTTCACTGTGAGGCAGTTTATTTAGCATAGTATGCCTGGCATAAACAATTTTAATCTAGAACAAAAGTTGGGCTCAATAGCACCAGGTGGAACTCAACTCTCTTTGTGACAAAAGCCTAGGCCTCGGCTTGTATATATAGCTAAGAAGGACAAGTTAAGCAGCTGAAAAATTATTTCTTATTTTAATATCTAAAGGCCTATTTAGGAATGAGTCCCTGTGGTCCACAGACTTGGTAAGAATAGGATATCCCTTCCCCCTACCTTAAGATTTCCAGTCCCTGCTGTTCAAACCTTCTCTTAGTTATTCAAACATTAATGTGTTACTATGAATGGATTTAGCAGATGTAATTAAAATCCCTAATCAACTGGCTTTAAATTGGGGATATTATCCTAGGTGAGTTTGATCTAATCAAGCAAGTCTTTTTAAAATAAAGTGAAGTGGAAGGAGGATTTCCTTTCCTTTTTTTTTTTTTTAAGGCTAAATGATATTCTAGTATATGTATATACCAGATTTTCTTTTAACTATTCATCGGTTGACAGACATTTAGGTTGTTTCCACATTTTGGCTGTTGTGAATCATGATGCAGGGAGCATAAGAATGCAGATGTCTCTTCAAGACATTGATTTCTTTCTTTCTTTTTTTTTTTTTGGACATACATCCAGAAATGAGATGGAAGGATCATATGAGAATACTATTTTTAATTTTTTGAGGAAGTTTGACATGGTTTCCATAGTGTCTGCACCATTTTACATTTCTACTAAGCATTTGTATTTCAGTTTCTCCACAAATAAACCATCATTTATCTTTTTGCTTTATAATAACCATCCTAACAGATCTGAACTGGTATATCTCGCTATAGTTTCCATCTGCATTTCCCTGATGATTAGTAAAGTTTAGTATGTTTCCATACATACATTTGGCCATGTGTATGTGCTAGCTGGAAAAAATGTCTATCACTTTTTTTCCTTTCTATTTATTTATTTATTTATTTATTTATTTATTTATTTATTTATTATTTCCTTATTTTTTTAATTGGTTGGTCTTCTTTGTTTTATTTTTGGTTTTGGTTATTGAGTTGTAGGAGTTTCTTATATGTTTTTAACCCCTTATCAGATATATGGTATGCAAATATTTTCTCCCTTTCCAGGTTGCTTTTTCCCTCTGCTGATTGTTTTCTTTGCAGTGCAGAAGCTTATTGGTAGTCTCATGTGTCTATTTTTGCTTTTGTTGCCTTTGCCTTTCATGTCATATCCAAGCAATCACTGCCTAGATCAATAACATGGAATCATTTCTCCTGTTTTCTTTGAGGAGTTTTATAGTTTGAGATCTTATGTTTAAGTCTTTAATCATTCACCAATTTTCAGCTGGTTTTGTGTGTGGTAAAAGAGTCCAATTTCATCTTTTTTCCTGGGGATATCTATTTTCCTCAACACCATTCAACAAAGTGGATGAACCTCAAGGACATTATGCTAAATGAAATAAGGCAGTCACAGAAGGATAAATACAGCATGGTGTCACTTACGTGAGTATCTAAAATAGTCAAACTCAGAGAAACAGAGAATAGAATTTGTATGGACTTAAGGGAGTGAGAAACAGAGAGTTGCTGATCAACAGATGTCAAGTTGCAGCTACTCAAGATGAATAAGTTATAGAGATATGCTGTACAACATTATGCATACAGTTAACAATAATGTATTATGCCCTTCAAAATTTGTCAAGAGGGTAGCACTCACTTTAAATGTTCTTATCACAATGATGGATAGATGGATTGATTGAAGGAAGGAAGGAAGGAAGGAAGGAAGGAAGGAAGGAAGGAAAGAAGGAAGGAAGGAAGGAAGGAGGGGTGGGAGGAGGGGTGGGAGGAAGGAAGGAAGAAAAGGGAGAGAGGTCAAGTATGAGAGACATTCTCTCATATTGCTTTAGAAGAAAATGGAAACTGCCATGGGTTCTACAGCTGCAAAGAAATGAATTCAGTCAACAAACTGAATGTGTTTAGAAGAGGTTCTCAAACTTCAGATAAGGATGCAGCCCCAGCTAACACTTTGACTGCAACCATGTGAGACTTGAGCAAAAAAATCTACTAGACTCCTGACCATGGAAACTGTGAAACAGTAAATTTGTATTGTTTTAAGCTACTAAGGTCCTGTAAATGTGTTACACAGCCATAGAAAACTAATATATATATATTTTTTCTCTATAACTGAATCCTTGCCTCTGCTGTGCCTGATTGCTAAGGGCAGTACTATCTACCTGCATTTGCTAATGCTGCTACTGTAGTCCTAATGATTTAAAAATAGTCACTTCCCTGCATAAAAGTCACTCACCTAAAGGAAAATTGCCACAAGCCTATGAATAAAGCCTTCATAAAGTGTGGTAACCTGGCAAGTTTGTAAACTCTTGGGGCCAGCCTTTACAACACACAAAGATCAAAGCAATCTCCCCAAACTATATGGTAAAAAGTCAACCACAAAATGGGACACACTAACTCAATAAACACATAGGCTGCTGAATATAATTAAGGTAAAAATCGACCACAGCTCCCACTTGCTAAGCTAAGGCTTAAAACCACCATCAAGCCCAATCAGAAGATATCCAGACTTTGGGAATATAAAAATCTTGGGCCTAATAATACAATAAAACAATAACAAACAAACAAAACACTGACCTGTACAATTCCCAAAGGCTCACTGTCAGTTTTAAACATGATTACTTTCATGCATGTGAATGTACATATATGTATGTGTATATGTGTGAACCTATACATATATACTGATACATATACACACATGCACATACATACTGATACACATATATATACGCTTATATATTGATATATAGATATACATTGAGATATATATGCATATATGTGTGTGTATATATATATATATATATCAGTAAATTCTTTGAGAAGGAAGTAACTGCTGTATGCGTAACTGGGCGACAATTTCTAATCTTGAGACCAGATAGCTTATTAACCATTCCAGCAGAGTATCCATTAGATTTTAAATTTACCTCTGAAGAAAACTATTTTACTCAGCTTACATAAAAAAAAAAATAATTTGGCAAATGAATTCTATGAACATCCCTATAATATAAAAATGTACAGTTTGTTTCAAAGAAACAGTACAACTTTTGTATACAAAGAATGCTATTTATACATTATCAAACTTCAGAAAAATTAAAATATATGAAACATTTAAACTTCTCTTTCTAACCCTCTTGAGAGATGTGTGATATCTTCTCTTCCTTGATAATCCTGACATTATTGATTGGAGCACAAGCTAAGCTGCTATAACAGGGAAATTAAAAAAAAACAAAAACTTAAAGAAAATAAATGTTTATTATCTCTTTCATCAATCCTTATGTCTCCAGAGGTGAGAAGCCTGAGATTAGAAGGCCCTTATATAGTCCTGAACACATGACTTCCATCTTCAGGTCCATAGGTGTTGTTCTTATCAAGTACTTGTAGCCTGCCACAGCAGGGAATAAGAAGAAGGCAAGTGAGCACAAGTACATTTCTTTTTATGGGCATGACTACAAATAGCATTATTTCCAATTATACCCTATTGTCCAGAACTTAGTCACATGAGTATACCAACTGCAAAGAAAGTGGGAATGGAGCCTATAAATTATAAAAATATGCTCAGCTAAAACTTGGCAGCTTTAATATTAAAAAATAAGATAATGGGGCACCTGGTGGCTTAAGTATCTAACTCTTGATCTGGCTCAGGTCATGATCTCAGGGTCATGAGATTGAGCACTGCATCAGGCTTCTCTGCTCAACTGGGAGTCTGCCTGAGATTCTCTCCCTCTCCCTCTGCCCTGATCCCTATGCACACTTGCTCTTTCTCTAAAATAAATAAATCAATCTTAAAAAAAACACACACACACAATGGATAGATATTGTTGAACTTCTAGTATTTGTCCTTAGTTCTTTACCACATCTTACCAATAACCTATTGTGTTTTCTCTTATTTTCAATGACTATATTCCAAAATTACTTTTCATTCTTTTCTCACACCAAATCCAATTTGCCATTACCTTAATGGTCAGTTCTAGTGTAAAATATTAGAAAATATTTTGGGTGTTCACGGTGGTCTTGTAGTGGTTTTTTTGTTGGAATTCAGCTCTCTTCAGGGAACTCCCTGAAATGCGGTCACCTGGCCTTCCGCCATCTTGACCCCCCTCTAGAAAATATTTTGATTAAGCTCAATTATAAAATGGGAAGACTTAATATCATTATACTTTCCAGAATATTTTCAGTTAATTATTTAAGATTTTATTTATGTATATTTATTTATTTAAGGTTTTATTTGTTTGTTTGTTTGTTTATGATTTTCTTTATTTATTTGACAGAGAAAGATACAGCGAGAGAGGGAACACAAGCAGGGGGAGAGGAAGAAGAAGGTTTCCCGCTGAGCAGGGAACCTGATGTGTGGCTTGATCCCAAGACCCTGGGACCATGACCTTAGATGAAGGGAGATGTCTAATGACTGAGCCAGCCTGGTGCCTGGATATTCTCATTTTAAATAAGTGTATACCTGTTACCTTTATTTTACTGGAACATACTAAAGATTCTAAGAACAAAGTTTGATAATGTATAGATGACATTTTTGTATACAAAAATTGGAGACAATAATTAGGAGGATATGAACCAACCATTATCACAAACAAGAACTACACTTCTATGAATGGACAGATCCTATTTGTCATGAGTTTTGTTATTTCTATGTCCTTAGCAGTCTGGGACTGCATGTTCTTTTAAGTAGAAAGCATCCTGTCTTGGAGATTAGCATCTATTCTTTGTGAGTAATAGAGTTAAGGGCAAAAAACTTAATTGCTATATAAAAAGCAGTATATAAAAAGTAATTGCTTTGGACTGTTAGGAACACATTAGTGTTTTTCCAACAATGCATTTCCAGTTCAAGGATATAAACTTAATATTCCAATACTGAAAATACAACAGTGAATCCATCAAGGTATAAAGGTAGAGAATTATTTATATATTCATTCCTTTGACTTATGTGCAAATGAAGTTTATCCAAACTGGAGCTTACTTCTATAAGAACCTTTACCCTATGTTATTTTTAAATAACCTAAAAATGAAGTGACTGGATAACAGCAATTACTATGTAGCTAAAAAAAATTTAATGGCTGTACAAATCATGAATTCATCACCAATAAGAACTCCATTAGCTCAGGTGGTCTTTCATAGTATGAAAACACATTTGTGTATCATGATTTGTTATGAGGTAAATAACAAATTATTTGCTAATTTTATGAAAGTGCCAGAATCTGCAACCCATTTATTACTTTAAAAATAGACCATAAAGTTTAACTTCTGTTCTTCATAAAAATCTATAAAAATAATAGAAATACAAGCCATACACTGAATGAAAACACTTATATATCTGATAATTTATATCCATAATATATAAAGAAACCTCAAGACTTAGAATTATGAAACTAAAACCTCCAAATTAAAAAAATAGACAAAATATTTTAACAGACATATTACCAAGGATACACAGACCTCTAGCATACACATGCTCTAGCTGAGCATACAAAACACTCAGCATCATGAGTCATTAAAGACATGTAAGTTAACCACAATGATATACCACTACACTGATCAGCATGGCTAACATTAAAATGATTGGCTATAATGCTGATGAAGATGTAGAGGACTTAGATTTCTTATACACTGTGAGTTGGAATGTAAAATAGTGTAACTATTTTGGAAAAGGGTTTAGCAATTTCTTAAAAGGTTAAACAGATACCTACCATATGATCCAATCATTCCTATGGATGTATCCAAAGTAATTGAAAGCACATGTCCATACAATTTATATATATAAATGTTCACAGTAGCTTTATTTTGTAATGGTCAAAAACTTGAAACAAATAAGCATCCACCAGCAGGGAAATGGATTAAGAAACTGGTATATTTATGTAGTGAAATATAACCTAGCAATAAAAAGTAATGCCCTATTTATACACTATATCAGGATGGATGTACAAAATAATTACACATTACAAAAAGCCAAATCCTCACTTCCCCCCAAAGAGTATCTTCTTATTCCCTGATTTCATTTGTTTAAAATTTTAGAAAATTCAAACTTATCTCTAGTGATAGTAACCAGATCAGTATTAGCTTGAGGACAGAAATACATGGTGAAGAAGCAAAGGGAAGGAATTACAGAGAAACACAAGGAAATCATTGGAATTGTTAGATATATTCATTATATTGTGATCATCTCTCAGATGCATACATATGCCAACATATTAAATTATACACCCTTACATGTGCAGTTTGTTCTATATAACTGAATTCAATTCAGGTCTATCACCTGAATGAAGATGTTTAAATAAATGAACAAGAGCATTTCAATAGTTTGAAGCAATTCAATAGTTTCAATGAATTTTAAAATATCAAAATATCTGACAGAGAATGGGTGAAAGAAGGTTTCCCGCTGAGCAGGGAACCTGATGTGTGGCTTGATCCCAAACCACACATCAGGTTTTTTGGACACAGGATAGCTCAAAAATCACATGTGCTTCTTTCTGTATATGTTATAAATGTTACTGTTATCTATCATTTGTGTCTCAGTGGAAAAAAAAACTGGAATCTGTTTTAGGCGATGTTTGAACTTGAGACCACAGAGAGGATAAAACATGGTCTCTGTGCTATAAAACTCTTAAAGGAATTGCTGGCAATGCAACTTTTCTCATTCTACATTTCAATTAGATTGTGACTCCCTCAAGGAAGACAGTATTCTAGATTCATAAAATATCAGAGAATAAAGCAATTTATGTTCATCTAGTCAATCCTAACTATTTTCAAAAGATGGAACTGAACTAGCACATTAGCACACAGAAATGCACTGGTATAGTTGGGACTAAAATCTACCTCTTCAACTCCCTGACAGAGTTTTCTCCATTACATCATTACATCATTTCCCTTTTATTGAACACTATACCCTGAGTATTGCCAGTCATTGATAAGTTTGCTTACCAACTGATAATCCTAATTTTGTCAATTAGGAAAAGAGCCCCTTCACAGTTAACTGTATTCAGAATGTTGAGGGACAAATAGTTCACAAGAATAAGAAATGGTGGAAAAATCTGAATCTTCCAGTTTATTCCTATTTTCCTCTTTAAGATTAACTATATTTACAAATAAGTGTTCTAAGACTATTAAGAACCAATTTTCTACAAGCAAAAAAAAATTAATTGGGACCATGGTGGGAAAAATCCAGAAAGAACTGCTAAAATGTCAATTTATGAATTAAGACTACTACGCCTCCATCAGAAAGGATGAATATCCAACTTTTGTAGCAACATGGACTGCATTGGAAGAGATTATGCTGAGTGAAATAAGCCAAGTAGAAAAAGTCAAGTATCACATGTTTTTACTTACTTGTGATGCATAAGGGGTAATATAGAAGACAGTAGGAGAAGGAAAGTAAATGGGAAGTAGGGTAATTCAGGGAGAGAGACGAAACATGAGAGACTTTGGACACAGAAACAAACTGAGGGACTTGGAGGGAGGGGGTGGGGGGATGGGAAAGCCTGGTGGTGGGTACTGAGGACACCTATTGCATGGAGCACTGGGTGTGGGGCATGGGCAATGAATCTTGGAACACTGAAAAAAATAAAATAAATTTAAAGTAAAAAAAAAAGACTATTGGTAGAGATTAAATCAGTCTGGTGAACAATCAGTGGGAGACCTTTGAGAAACTCTATGCTATTTATAGTAATGGCTCTGACGCCTTGCTGTTCATTTATATTAGGTAACAAAATTACTACTGCAACAGAAGCACTTTATAGGATCTACGGCACTTGGCAGGAAAAGATAATTGATTCCAAGCCAAAAAAATGACAGCACAGTATAACTGCTGCTGACTTGAAGGAATTAAAAAAAGAAGAATGGATAATAATAGATGCATATGGGCAGTGAGGAGAAGTGCAATCAGCTCAGATTAATTATAAGCCCAATACATGCGCAAGAGACAAATTTTGAAGGAGACCAAGATAAAAGGGGACAGGCATTTAAGGTGGCTGTAGGAAATTGATATATCCAGGCAAAAGACAAGACTCTACATTCACATCAGCTAGGACAAAAGACCTGTCACAAAAGGATGTCATGAATGACTCTGTATGCAGGAAGAAGTAATCACAGGCCCTGGCACATGGAGACACCTTTAATCTGCCCAAGGGAGTTATTCATAGCTTTTCCTTGTCATTATGTGATGTTCATTTTTCTTAGGTCAGTTTGGGAAATATATCATGGTGAGCAGGAGCACTGATGACTTATTAAAAAAACAAATGCTGGAAAGTATTAATAAAAACAGAGGCCACAAACTTTAATTTCTGATTGATTCACCCTATCATATCCCAAGGTCACACATTCAATAAATTCACCCTTATAAATCATAGTCCATGGTTACATATGTGAAGAAAACAAAACCAACAAAAATTCCTTGTCCAAAATGGATACCACAAAATCCATGAACTTTGATCATGTAAGAGGTATCTCCAGTACTCCCTCATTTATAGTATGACTTTTGATGTACATTTGATTTCAGTAAGAGTGTGTTCTCCAACAGCACATATGTGACAGTAAGTTCGGGGAGGAGGGCTGTTATAAATAGGTCAACAGCAGGAAAATGTATGTAAAACCCTATGAACTAAATGGAATCTATAAATTATAATAAGCAAAATAGATAAATCTTTTTTAAAAGATTTTATTTATTTGACGGAGAGAGAGAGATCACAAGTAGGCAGAGAGACAGGCAAAGAGAGAGGAGGAAGCAGGCTCCCTGCTGAGCAGAGAGCCCTATGTGGAACTCCATCCCAGGACCCTGAGATCATGTCCTGGCTGAAGGCAGCGGCTTTAACCCAGAGCCACCCAGGTGCCCCCAAATAGATAAATCTTAATACTCAGAGGTCAACTAAGGTATAAACATAGATTTCTACACTTCAATCATGATGTCAACACATTCTACGATAGAAGATGATTTATGTTCAGAATGATGACTCATAATCATTGAAAGAATGAAAAATAATATTTAGTACACTGCACAACAAAGATACAAAAGTGAATAGTATAGAAATGCTTCCATGCAAAATTATTAAAATGAAAAAAAAAATTATTGCCTTGAGTATATAGAAATTATTAGAAAAATTCCCTTATGTGAAATACTTTATTAGTCATGAGACATTTTCTAGACAGAGCAGGGTAAACTGGCTGGCAAAAAAAAAGAGATATTTTTCATATTTCTTTTGCTTGGAAGTGAGAGAAATCCAACTAAAACGATTAAGAAATTTTTCAGCTCATGACCTGAAAGCCTAGTGGTATGTCTGTGTTCAAATGTAGCTGGATAAAGGTACATAAAGTAGTCAGGAATCTACTGTTCTTAATTGCTTGACTCAGTTCCTTTTTGTGTGTATTTTATTAACTTTTTATTTTGAAATAGTCTTAGACCCATAGAAAATTTGGAAGAATATTACAAAAGTTTCCATATACTCATTATTCAGTTTCCCTAATTGTAACAATTTAGGTAGACATAATACAATTTTCAAAATCAGGAAATTAGCATTGGCACAATATTATCAAATAAACTAAAGACCTTCTTTAACTTTTACCAGATTTTTTCCCCCTAAAAACTTTCTTTCTGTTCCAAGATCAGATCCAGGTTACCATACTGCATTAGCTGTTCTGTTTCTTTAGTCACTTCCTATCTGTGATAATTCCACAGAATTCCCTTGTCTTTCATTATCCTGAAACATTTGATGAATAGTGGTCACTTATTCTATGGATGTGCCTCTATCTGAATTTGTCTGACATCTCTTCTTGACTGATAACTAAGTGAAGTTTATGCAATTTTGGCAAGAATACCACAAAATATTGATTTTCCCTCCTCTTTCAGTGTATAATATTGAGGGAACATAATCCCAATACATCTTATTTCTGATGATGTCAACCTTGATTGCTTGGTTAAATTTTCTCTGCCAGATTTCTTCATTGTAAAGTTAACATTTTTCCCTTTATCATTGATAAGTAACTTGGAGGAAACATTTTGAGACTATGCTAATATCCTGTTTCTCCTCAAACTTTCACCCAAAGATTTTAGCATTCATCAGTGGACAATGTTGGGAACAATTATTCTGTGATGTTTGCCTTGGCACTGTTTCTTCTTCATTAGCTTTAGTCCCAAAGGGATGCTAATAAAGAAAGAGTGACTACAAGTGGCTCTAGTCTTAAATCCAGCCAGCTCAGCAATCCCAATGAAACGAGCACACCTCTTTCCCCATTCGCAGCAGATCACCCAGTGCTACTAATTGTCTCCTTTGTTTCGGTCATGTATTAATTACTGAACCGATTACAGCAGGGATAGAGAAAGGGATGGCCACTGTCATAGATGTGCCATGGCTTATGTTCCCACTTCTGGAGTTGGAGGATGGGTTGTCCCACTGTAACCATATGAACTGAGAAGGGAGGAGAGGCGATTGCCCAAGGAGAAAGATATGAAGTTCTTACCAATGAGACAATAGATGCTGCTTGGGCTAAATCAACAGATATCCAAAACTCTAAGACATAACGAATTATTCCTGGTTTGTTTTGAGATCTAAGTTTGAGAAAAACAATTGTTAAACCTATCAATACTTAAAAATACAAGCATTTCAATTTACCTTATTTATTCACAATGTGCAAGACTATAAATTCTTGGTAATTTGTTGCAGTGTTTCCCAGCCCTTATAGTTGCTATAATTTAAGATTTCCTTCTCCCTTGTCCTTAATATGAACAGAAAAAATAACCGTAATTGCTTCTACAATTAAAATAGAGTACTTGATATGCTACATGACACACAGACATAGACGACTGCTCAAAAATATTGTCGTTATTATGATAATTACTATTATTAAAACATTCCACTTGATACATATTTATGGAAAGCCTGTTATATATAAGCTACTACTAGATTATAGGAACTCAGTGACGAATAAGCAAAGGTTCTGATTTTAAGGAGCACAGAGACTAGTGTGGACGATAAAATATGTGCAAAACTCTAAAATTGCAGGCAAAATGTTACAAGTTTTTATAATAGATGCATAAGTGCTATGTATATAATACATATTTATGTGTTTTATATATTAAATATCTACTTAATCTCTTCTTCAGGCAACACAAAAACAGAAAACAAAGAACCACATTTTCATCAAGCCTTTTCTTAAAAGATTAGACTCTCCATATACACTTAATCTTTTGGATGTAAACTGGATGTCACATTAACCAGCAACTGAACAGGGTGAAGAACAACTGACTTCATTGTTATTAATGTCTTAGTTAAAAAGACTTACAATAAAGATCACAACAAATAATTTAGTCAGAATGTTATTTTTCAACATTTCATACTATAGTTCCTTTATGCACAACAATAGACTTTTCTCTGCATTTTTTTCTATACATGAAAAAAATCAGATTATTGAATTTCTTTTTCACAAAAGGCTTTGTAATTTGGAAGTTGCTTTTTAATTAAATGACCAGAATGTTGCTAAGCAATGGTGCAAAACAATTCTTAAATATGAAGACATGTCTAAAATATGAACATACAAGGTCTCTGGCAATACATCTGACATTTTTGTATATTTAGTCCATATTATTTTCAAAATAGATATTTTCAGTGTTCTCTTTCAAAAATAAATTATACCTACGTGTGTATGTATTCAAAAAAGTGGGCAGATGGAGTGTGAAATAGAAAGCAAAATCTCCCCAATGGGGTTAATTTTAAATAATTTTTTCAGTTCTGAATCAGCTCTCTTAGACTGCCAAGGCACAGAATTTTTCTAAATATTTTTGTGTTCTTTGTTATAACTCTTGAAGCACTTCTAAACAGACAGCCATTCAGATGTTCTGGATCAAAGCACTCTGCTTTGGAAATAGAGCATTTTACAGATATTATTTCTGGGAAAATACCAAAACAAGAAGATATTACCTGACCTGATAACATACATTCCAGTTGAGAAATTATTGCCAATTAATATAATTTTATTATGAGAGAATACTAAAAATCCAGCAAATTCATTACTTAATAAATGTAGATTTTCACTAATACTACAAAGGTCAAGAATATACTTGTCACTTTTTTTAAAGAATTTATTTATTTGACACAGAGAGAGAGAGTGAGAAGGAGAGGGAGAAGCAGGCTCCCACTAAGCAGAAAACCTAATGCTCTAACCGAGGACCTGGGATCATGACCCAAGCTGAAGGCATAGACTGAGTCACCCAGGTACCCCTATCCTAGTCACTTCTTAACCATAAAGAGAAAACTCACTTTCCATATAAAGTTATGAGTGGTACCTTTGGTCCTTCAAAGCCAGAGGAAGGAGACTTTAAATTATTTTCCTATGAAAATACTGCTTTACTTTTACAGAGATCACTTTACCATAGGATTAATTCCATAACTAAGGAAGCCATGGCTCTGTGAAGTGTTGCTGCCCACCAACCTCAAGACGCCCCCTGCAGTCCTAACTACAGAATGGCAAGCTCTCAGATCCTATAAGTGAACCATTTCTGCCCCATTTGCTAAGAACATTTCATTCACAAAAAGTCATTAGGACAAGGCCAAAACAAGAACTTCCCTTAGAGACAGTGTGTAGCAGGAACATCTGTAAGAAGTATCAAGGAGAAAATATTTACTTTCTAATTATTTCTGTTGCTTCAATATACAGTCTCTCTTCTCTCAACTCCCACACCCTGTCATCATATGCTTCCCAATCAGTATTTAATGGAACTACCTTAGTTATGAGCGATTTTTTTGTAGACTATTTTTCTTGATACGTTATGAATAGGGATAAATTACTTCTGAGTTGTTTTGGGATGAAAGAGCATGTACAGGGGCGCCTGGGTGGCTCAGTTGGTTAAGTGACTGCCTTCGGGTCAGGTCATGATCCCGGAGACCCGGGATCAAGCCCCACATAGGTCTCCCTGCTCCACAGGAAGCCTGCTTTTCCCTCTCTCACTCCCCCTGCTTGTGTTCCCTCTCTGGCTGTGTTTCTCTCTGTCAAATAAATAAAATCTTAAAAAAAAAAAAAAAGAAAGAAAGAAAGAAAGAGCATGTACAGAAGCCTAAGCCCAAAGGTAGAGGAACCATCATCACAGAAGCTCCAGTAAATTCACACAATGTTAGAGAAAGGGCTTGGGTTTGTGTGGAGGTTTGAACCTGTCTTAAGTTAGTTCACAAGGACAGCAGACTCCATACAGAAGACATCTGGCTTATTGCTACAATAATATAAATAAGTTTGATGTCTTGGGCTATTTCATCTGCTGAGTTTGTTGAATTGCCCTTCTAGAAAATTATGTCTAACAAATATATGTTGTCACAAATAGAACTCAGGCAGTACTATGCGGGCTGCAGGAGTGTTTTATGCTTCCTGCATCTTTGAGATGTGGATCACTGTTGTTCAAATCAAATAAAACCAATCAGAATTCTAATTTAATAATTACATAATTCTCAAATTATATTAAGGCCACATATATATTGTATTTTACAGCACTGATTTTGATACTAGTTAATAGAGTACTTTATACAAAATATAAATGAATTGAAGCAGTGTTTAGTGACTAAAAATACAATAATAAGATTAGACCCATGGGGGGAAAAATCAATAAACAAGAAAGAATAGGACAAAAGCAACTCTCTTGAATAGAACAGCTTATCCTACTCATGCATTTCCTACCACTGGGTATTGCTTTGCTTTTACTCTTTCCAGATCCACATATTTCCTCATCCAGAAAGCAACATAATATAGCAAAGATTAATTTTATTCATAAAGTTCTGCCACTGGAATCGCACTCGAAATTGAAGACAAATTATAAGGAGGAATAGTTAACTTAAATGTCTTGTCAGTACTAAGGGAGTACTCATACCTTCATACATTATGCATCACTGGCTATGTAGTCTAGCAACCAAATCATGTGAGGAAAGATGTGGCAACTTTTAGTCTTCCAGCAAATATGACTAATTATGAGGTAGACTTTTTAAATTTAATTTAGAAGTAAATTTACCACCACATCACATATATATATTTTTAAATCAGTTTAGTGTAAACTGTATGTATTCATAAAGCAGTATCTTCTGCTTGGCTCAATTCTGCAAATTTACTGTGACTCTTAGAAACATCTTCAAATACAATGTGTTCCAAGGTAACTGTAACAAAAGAGTTATGTGCATTTAATTTTATAGAGAGCTGTAAAGTTGCTCCAGTGATACTGTCCTTGAGTTAGATGACATGAAAAATAATGCATGTTCTTACTTGGACATATTTATTGGATATAGCTAAAGGTCTTGGGAATAAACTTTTGTATGGCTATATTAAATCTATTTAGGGAAAGAAAAGACATTTCCCAATGAGGATTAGCAATGTAAAACAGAACAGTGGTTTAGCAGAAACCCTAGAATGTGTAGAATGTAAAACAAGGAACTGGATGATGTAGGGAGAAATATAAGGGTTATACCCAACAATGCACACCTAGACACACATGTATGTGCATACACAGGCGCACATACACATGTACACACACACTACACACTTAATATAGTACAGGACAGTGCAAAAATAATAGTGAAAATATCTTTGGTAAGTGATGAACAAAAGAATTTCATCACTGGGAATTATGTATTACTTTATACATATCTTCTCACATTAGAATGCATTACAGAAGGGGTCCATAATATATAACTTAAAAGAATAATAATCCAAACCAACAGAAAGTTTTCCCATGGACACCTGAGTGGCTCAGTCTTTAAGCATCTGCCTTTGGCTCAGGTCATGGTCCCAGGGTCCTGGGATCGAGTTGTGCATCGGGCTCCCTGCTCAGTAAGAAGCCTGCTTTCTCCCTCTCCCACTCCCTCTGCTTGTGCTCCCTCTCTAGCTGTAAAAAGACAAATATATAAATCTATAAAAAGAAAGAAAAAATAAGAAAAAAAAAGTAAGGAAAAGAACAGAAAAGTAAAGAAAAGAAAAAGAGAGTTTTACCCAGATCCCATTTCTGTAGGTCACAATTTGCTTTGAACTAGATTTGCCACATGAACTGGGCTTCCTCTGTTTGCTTTTAATGTCTGTACTTCCAGCTCACTATACACAGTATGACAATGCTCATCCTTGCTAACCCTATTAATAAGATTTATCTTTACAGGGTATATCAACCAAATAAAATGACAGATAATCTGGGCAGTATTTCCTCTCGTTATGCTATTCTTCTTGACTGTGCAGATGCTAATGGAATTAAAGCAGATACACAGGCTGCATCGAAAGATGTAACAAATATCTGACCTTAACACCTTCAGTGAAGTCTGACCAACAACCCATTATTCTATAATCTCCTTAAGGGTGGAATTAACACCTGTGTTTTAAATTGTTTTACTTCCACTACATACTAAAGTACACACAGTAGGTGCAAAATAAAATTTGCTGGATTGTTTAGGAATTTGTCTACAGGTAAAAAGATGTCAACTCCAAAGAAGTAGAAAATCATTTTCTTATATACCTATTTTGAGATTTAAAAAACATCAGATTCACACTTATTCATACTGAATGTTTAATAAATGAACCATGAAAGACATTCAAGACAAATCTACTTTCTAATTTTGGCAATCTCAAAACACCTTTTGGAACTGCAGGCAAAAGACACCTTCTTGCAGATATACCTTGTCAGTTGAGTTTCCCACTCTTTACGAGACAGGCTAGTAGCTGAGATATTGTATTAACCACCTATTTCCTAGAACTGTTCACCTAAATATTCAGGTGCTCAATAAGAATTTGAGTGGAGAATGCTTTTTAGTAGAATTTTATACTTCACCCATATTTAAGACAATTCCAATTTCTCCAGAGTTGTCTGACTAATGAATAATAAGGGAATATGTGTGGAAACCTTGAAAATGTTCCACTGTTGCAGATCTGCTGAGAAGAGTATAAGGGACTCACAAACCCATATGCTGCATCTCCAAATTTCCATCCTTTCTGTAACCTATTATTATGCTCAGCTGCAGTAACACAATACTGATGACTGAGTGGCTTATACAACATAAATTTATTTACTCATGATTCAGGAGGCTGGAAGTCCAAGATCAAGATGCCAAGGTGGTTGGTTTCTGGTGAAGCCTTACTGCTAGGCTTGCAGAGTCACCTACTTGCTCTGTCCTCACATGGTCTTTTTTTCTGGGTACGCATGGAGAGGGAAAGAGAGAGACTGATCTCTGGTGTCCTCTGCTCATAAGGACTCCAGTTCTATTGGATTAGGATCTCACCCCGATAAACTCAATTAACCTTAATTACCTCTTTATAGGCCCGGTCTCCAAATACAATCATGATGAGGAATAATACTTTAACATATAAATTTTGGTGTTCACAATTTAGTCCATAACAGCATAAGACCCCCCACAGTGTGCACTATGCCTCAAGAGACAAAATGGTCCCTTGGAAGACCACTATTCAGGCTCTTTCCATGCTGATATGGGCTGTGGTTCATCCTCACGGGGAAAGACACTAACTCAGGCTATGGGTTTCTTTACTGCCTTCTGAGACTCAGTTACCAACCACTAGCCCGTGGCTTATAGAATGCCTGCTCTACAGACCTTGAATCCCTACATCGCAGCATCCAATCAGCAGACTTCCTTCACCAAAGGAGGTATGGGAGTGGGCCCAGGACTATGGAATTCACTAATTATATCAGACATCTCATCATCTAAAATAGCAAGCCTTATAGAACAATGGAATGACTTTCTAAAGGCACAGCTGAAGCTCTAGCTTTGAGGCAATATTCAGAAAGGATGGGTGACATCCTTCCTGTTATTATGTGTGTATGAGATAGGAAAACTCTTTTATGATGCTATATCACCAATGGGAAGATTACATGGCTCTGGAAACTCAGTGGTGGAAGCACTGAGTGTCCTTACCATCACTCTTACCAACACTCCTCAAGTGGAGTGGAGAATTTTCATTCTTGTCTAAATCAACTCAATCTCTAGTATTGGATATTGTGGTCCACATAAGGGACATATCTTTGCCAGGGGACACAGCTAGGTCTCACTGAACAAGTCTGCTACCAGACACTTTTGGATTTCTTATATTTAGAACCTAGCAGGTAAGAAGAGAAGTCACTATGGTGGCAGAGATGTCTGACTAAGATCATCAGGAGGAAATAAGGATGCTTTTACACAATGGAGGCAGGGAGGAACACATATGGAACCCAAGTGATCATTTGGTGCCTCTGGTATTCCCTGACCCCTGTAACTATGAAGAAGCACATACAGTGAGTTTTGCCTAAGTAGGGTATAATTATTAAGGACTCAGACTCCTCAGAAATGCAGGTTTGAGGCACAAAATTAGGCAAGCCTCTAAGACCTGATGAGGTAATACTTAGAGGTGAGGAGTGTTTAGAATGTATAGTAGAGAAGGGAGAAGATCAGATGTGGCCTCTAGATCAACGGCAGGGACATGATCATACTACTAACCTTCCCCTTTAATATTTCTCCACAGGCTGAGACCCATAAGAACCATGAGGAGCTGCTCCTGGAATGTGCATGGAAAAATAGATGTGTACTGCATAATGGGTAGGTCCTGGTGACCTTGATAATGAGCCACACAGAACATAATCGAAGGAAAGCCCACTGGCTATATCTCTGATCTGCCACTGCACTGAAACTTTTAGAATTGCCCTTCTTGAAATTCTTCATATCCAATTCTTTTTACTCCTTGTGCTCTTTTACTAGGATCAGACCTATATCATGATGTGAAGATTCTTTCAATCTTCTCTGGCTCTCTCTCCCCTTATCCCAGCACAGGCATTTCCCTCTATAAATCTCTTGTATCTTGGCAGCCATGTCTAAAGAGACCTGAAACAATACATAATGATATGTAAACACAAAATATCTAATTATAGATAGAAGAAATCATAGTAGACTGGAAGAAAAGGAATAATTACTAATAATTTAGAGATTATGGGGGATTTTTATATTTCTATAAGTAACATTTTTATTTTTTTAAAAATCATCTAGAGTAAGCAAATATTTTTGTAATCAAAAAAAGCAAATAAAATTGAAATGGTCAGAGTAGGACTGAATGGCATATCTGAAGGTAGTACGGGTAAGAGATTTCTGGGTGGAGGAAGGACAATTCTAGGAGACAACTTCACAGCCAAAGACTGCACAATCTGCCGAGACTGTGATGCAGGCAAACAGCAAGTAGAGCAGTGTCCACTAAATCTTCTGCTGAGGGCAAAAGAAAATGTTCTTCCCTCTCCCTTCTGAAAATCACAAGGGCCATTTATCAGATTACCTGAATTCAAAGCCCAGGTCCACACTATCTCTGAGCTCTTGGCCCCCGTCTCTTTTCTAAAATGGAATGGATCATAGCATTGCCACAGAAGTTTGTTTTGAGATAATCCATCAATGTGCTTAGAAAAGTGCTTAGCATGTGACATAAACTCAATTAATATTATTTCTTCATCATGGTTTTTCACAACTACCTCTCATGTACTCTGAATAAGGTAACCTCTGAATGAGGTTAAGTCATAAAATAGTTTTATCATCAGATTTGTAGTAAAATGGAATAAAGACTAAATAATATGGGCGCCTGGGTGGCTTAGTTGGTTAAGCGACTGCCTTCAGCTCAGGTCATGATCCCAGAGACCCGGGATCGAGTCCCACATTGGGCTCCCTGCTCAGCAGGAAGCCTGCTTCTCCCTCTCTCAGTCCCTCTGCTTATGTTCCCTCTCTGGCTGTGTTTCTGTCAAATAAATAAAAAATCTTAAAAAAAAAAAAAGACTAAATAATATGGAGTTTGGAAGGCAATTTAATTATAATGATTTTCTGATTTATATGACCATATAGTTCAACTCTGGGTTTCAGGGTTTTGAAATCAATTTTAAAATAATGCAGATAAGCAATATATATACGTATATATATATATATAAATTAGTTAAAAATTAACTAGAAAGAGGTTCAAGTAGAAAATACACAGTGTTTTCAAGTGAAACCATTTAGATTTACCAAATTGAAAAGTAAATCTTAAAGAATGCCCTATTGACCATACATTTGAGCCTCCTAAAACCAATGGATTTATTTCATAGAAACCAATTTTCGCATAGAAAACAAAATAAAACACTGTCACTGAGTGAAGAAAATGTCAACATTCCCAAGAAGTGTCTACCAACTCAGTAAAGCATGCCTGAGGTTAAGACTCAGCATTGTTTGTATAAGCTGTAGTACTTTGTTTTTATTACATTCATTAAAATAATTTAAAAAATGTTGACTGAGAACTTACTGGGTACCAGGTTCTGCCACAAAAACAGGAGGTAAGGCATTCAACATGACAAACTGGCTTACTCCTTCAATGAGCTTACATTCAACCAATGAAAATCAAACAGTAAATAAGTAAATTCATAAATAAACCAATTAATATAATCTGTATGAAGTAAATGAAATAATGATGTGATGAGATGACTGGGGACATAGGGAAGTAGTCTGTTATAGATATTATAGATTATTGTTCATAAAAGACCTCTCTCTTAAGAGGTGTACTGAAAGCAAATTGGAATAAAGGGAAAGAGTCAGACATTTAAAGATTCTGGGGAACTTTTCATGAAAAAGGAGGAAGAAGTGCAAATGCCTGAGAAGGAACTAATATTGCTTATTAAAAGAATAAAAGGAAAACTGGGCCCTGAGCATGAAAGGAGAAATGGTAGGAAGTGAAGACAGAAGAGTTAGTCAGACATCAGACTAAGGGAGAATTGTATCATGACACAGAGTTTGGATTCGTTCTGAATTTGGTGGGAAGCTTTTGGAGGGTCCTAGGCAATAGAGACGCGGTATCTACCATTTTAAAAAAATGAATCTCCACAGGACAATTAAATCTATAAGCAGTCTGATTAAAATGTAAGTTCCATGAATGGTATTTTAAATTCTAATACATAAAATAGCAAGAATAAACTCATCCACATAGAGTTCTCAGAGAAAAAACTGGAGAAATCAACAGTCATTGTATTATATGCAAAAAAAAACCCAAACCTAATTGTAAAGATAATATCAGCTAAAGTAGATGTCTGAGTTTCTTATGAGAAGTGATTGATCTAAGGAAAAGTTTAAGCCTCCAAAGTTTAATGAAACCTTGACCTGCTCATGTTGTTCTTCTCTTTATCCTTATCTGTATGGAAGAATAGTAAACTGTTCTCTACTTTAGAAATGTCTAGGTTTGGGAGGTCAAATTATTTCTTCAGGAAGTTACATCTCACAGGACTATTCTGAGTCTGGTAAGAAGCAGACATTGAAGAATGTCAGCATCTGCAACCATACTTAACAAGTTTTCTGCTGGTAGACACAACCTAATTCCACTCTGTGAATTTGTACTGCAATGTGCTTTCAATAAATATCACCATGTAGTCAGGAAACAACTCTAAAATTAATCCCATCTATGGTAATATGTCTTTGAATTAGACAGGATAAAGGAGCCCATGAAATTTTACATGATACTTGAGTATCAGATGTGACCATTCAATATAATTAGGAACTTGTTAGTTGGAGGTGTGTTGACATATGTGTAATTTATTTATATCTTTTGGTCCATAAAGTAGTTTTAAGAAGGTATGTGATGAAAGACATATGCTATATAGCTAGGTAGGATTAAATTCTAAAATGATAAGAAAAATGAGACAAAGAGAAAAAGGATCGGGAAATAAAATGGAGTCGGCATGAGCTTAACACAAATAAATACTATTAACCTTTTGTGGGGAGGGTCACAGATTGGCTCCAAGCTTTCCAGAAGAATGCCATCTATTCAGTTACATTCTCAGAGCCTTAAGATGAAAACAAGTAGTTTATCAAGGAAAGCTGTAACTTCCTGGTTCTGAAATCAGAGCTAAATGTATCTTGTGGACTCTCATAAAATACCCTCTTTACTGACTAATAATATCCTCAATAACTTTCTTAAAGTAAATGTAAGCTTCATGGCATTCTTTGTTTTTATAAGGAAATGGATGAATAAGTCTTTTACATCTACAAATGCAACAGCACCATTTCTTATTTCTTACTTAAGCTGCTTTCAGTATTGAGAATAAACAATTAAATCGCTTAGATTGGGGTTGCAAAAGGTTGAAAATAATGTTCATGAATAGGTCCCAAGCTCTCTAAATGCTCTTTGCTCAGATGGACACTTAAGCAAAGAAAGGTGGGATGATATAATAATATTTACTGAATCTGACCAATTCTAAGGGAAGAATGGTTGGGATGTGAGAGGTGTGCAAGAGAAAAAATTTACCTCCCTAAATTTCCATTATTGGTGGATGAGAAAGCATGGGTCTGAAGCAGCATAGAAAAAATGCCTTAAGGGTGCTTGGGACCAAGCACATTTTTCTTATAGAAGAGGTTCTGAATCAGGAAAAAAAAAGGAAAAATGAAGAACATAAATTTTCATATATATTTTCTGGGTCAAGGACACCTTTAAGACTCAGAAGAAACTACAAGGACACTTTTAAGACTCAGATGAAACTATGTACCCTCTCACTGAGAAAAAGCAGTCACACTCAAATGTAGCAAACAGCTTTCAGCCCACCCAAATTTTAGAAAAATTTTGATGGTAGCATTCTATAGCAAGGGAAAGAAATTCCCAAGAATTTTTGTATTCTTGTTTGTCAATCTTCTAAATAAGAAGGAGCTCCCAAGTTATAGGTACATACATATGGAACATATTTCATCTAAGGAGAGGACTGTAATAGTTTGAAAGTGTCTACTAGTGTGAATTGAGTGGTGACAAAGGTGACAATAGGTCTGGGAAGTATACTGGCAAGAGCCAAAGGAAGTTCCAAAAAGTTTGTCTATGGTGTAGCAAGTAGAGAAGGACTGGAGGTATCCTTGGCAGTGACCATGACATTGGCATAGCACAAGGGGGTAGAATTTGCCTCGACAGGGTATCTTAAGCTTTTGTTTTTGCCATGCCAGGAATTCAAGTACTAGAAGGCACAGGACAAAAACAGTAGGTGATGGTGTTATCCCATTTACATTTGAGAATGCAGGATGAACTGGCTGGCATATGTAACCAAGAGGAAGGTGAGAAGAATAGTTGAGATAGTTAAATGGAGGGACATAAACTCTTAAGTCTTTAAGCCAATCAATCTGTTGATGCCTTCTATTATGCTAACCCAAAGGGTTTTTTAAAATTAATTTTCAGTATATAAAATTCATGTATCATATATCTATATTTTTGGCTTCTCAAAAACAAAACAAAATAAAACAAAACCAGAAGATATGGCAATGCCAGACTCCAATTTTTGCATGCAACAATCATTCCTTCATAGCACCAAATGCTGTTGTTTTTCTGACACTGAGACCAAATGATCCTCAAGCTTGAGCAGTGTTTCCTTCCAGTAGTCAGGTTGCCTACTTTGTTCATTTATATTACCTGAACTCATCCCTATAGTTACTTGAGTTTGTAACCGACCCCACTCTACCCCCTGAACTAATATGTTATATTTTATTCATCCAGTATGGCAGTATGAGGATGCATCTTGGAGATGTTCTAGGAAGTTCTGGGAAGCTTAATTGACCAAAGGCATTGGCTGCTACACTCTGAACCCACCACCACATTCTTCACCAAGGCCATACTTCTCACTGGCTGCTCCCGGAATACATACACATGGATTCTAAAATAGGCGCCAAGACTTTGAATGATTTTGCTAAAACTTTAAGATTGCAGGGCAGACTGGGGTGCTTCCATCCAAACTTTCTTTAGTAAGGGTCAGGTTTGCCCCCACCCCAGGTTTCTCTAGCTCCTTCATGTTTTCTCTCACAGAGGCATCTTCTCTAATAAAGTCCTTGCCTAATTAAGTTCATCTTAATATTTCCTTCTTATTAGATCTAGACGAATAGGAGTGGTAGCAAAAGTAATCTGAAAAATTAGGCAGTAAGATGTGGAATTGGGACTAGCTCACCACTACCCAAAGGTAAAGAAACTCTCATTCTGGTTGATAGATGAGGCACCGATAGTCCCTGGTACAAAGTGGTGGTGTAACTATTTTACCTGTAGTGACTTGAAAACAATGAAAAGGAATAAGAAATCAGCCCCAGTGGAGAGGAGTGCCATGGTAGGTGACACAATGCAGGCAGTGAAAAATTTAACGGGTTTGGGGGACGTTTAAAAAGATAATGGAGTTGACTGGCTATTGCTATATTGTACTCATGCCATGCAGAAAGAAAATGAGAGACTGAAGACTATTAACAAGCAGTTAGTGGCCAAGTTCTAGAGCCACAGGGTCTCAGTGATAGAGGACCTTATTACCTGCAGTAGAAATACAGACACAGACAAACATCAATTTGAAGATTTTTGGAGTTACAAAGTTCCAGAGATGTTTCAATGCTCAATTAAGACATGTATGCTTTATTATAAAGTTCAGGGTCAGGTAGAGAAAACCTGAGATGCTACAATATGTTCAGCAAAATCTGAATGAAGGTGCCTGACCCATTCAGATTCTCTAGTCTAGCAGAGAGGCAGCCCATGCTTCTCTGGTAAGAGCTAGCACTTCCCTGTCCCAAAATATGCTGCAGTAATCTCTCTGTCATGAAGCATCAAGTATCCTTCCACCTTCTCTCCTGGCCACCAAGCTGATAACGAAAGCTAAACCCAATATAATCCAATACACACTTAGATGTTAAGTGTGCTTGGTCAAGAATGCCATAATGTAAGACTGAATAAGCAAGAATTCACTATCTTGAAGAGACAGGGCATTTTCTTGGGACATGGGATTAATATTCTACCAAGGATACCATCAGATGAAGGAAAGTTGTTGGTGGAGTGGTTCTTAGAAGCTGGAGGAAAAAACAGCCAACTCTAAGTGAAGTAGAAATGTCTGAACTATCTAGGCAGATGATAGAGAAAGAAATTAAGAGTCTAAGAGAAGTAGGAATGCTGGGATACATATATTATGTAAGGGCAAAAGACTTACCAAATAATTATGATTCATGAGAGGATCCAGAGACTATATAATTCAGAGAATATATAATCATCAAGTCCTTCAGGAATGTGTGGTGATACAGTTATCATCCTTGGGGATCTTCCCTATAGTCCAGGGAAATAGATGTGGAAGAGGAGATCAGTAAGCTGCTGGCGTTAAAATTCTTCAGATGATAGGGTGGCCTCAAAGTAATGGATGTTATAGGTAGTATGTAATTGCCAGAAACTAAGAGATAGTAATTACTGTAACCACCTGTAAGGTCAGGGGAGCAGACAAGGGGACTGACCTGAAGAAAGTCGTGAAGATGATTAATAGACCATGATGGCCATAGAAGAAAAATACATGAACACTTAACAAAGGTAAAAAAAAGAAAAAAAAGAAAAAAGTAGAAGCTGAACAAGAATGGAAAAGCAGGAGGATGAGTTACAATAAAAATTACAATTCCTTGCTTAGTTTCTCAAACCTGAGCCCATTTTCACATCTGAAGCTTAGTAGTTGAAGAGATATTCAAATCTCTGGGAAAAATAACCTGGCAACACTGTGACAAATGTATAAGAGTGTTATCCTCCAAAGGGACTTACTTTATAACTGTTTACTCAAATTGTAGCCTAGTTAAAGGGAAATAACCAAACTTCTCAATGACCAATAGACAAAGGTTCTGACATGACTCTGACACCCAAAGACTCATGGTCTTTATCACAGTCCTTTTTGGTAGAATGCGAGTCTATCAGTAACAGGTAATGAATGGAGTCCTGGATAAATTCTAACACACTGTGTGCCCATTGTGCCCAGAAACCCAACTCAGTGTTTGTTTTCCCAGTCCTCAAGGGAATATGTGGAATTACTGTAGAGTCCATAAAAGTCCCTAGTCTAGAATAAGAGCTATAATATTAGGAAAGACCAAAGAGAAACCTCTAAAACGGTGCATCCTCCAATCATCCACTTCCAGCTGAGATAGAAAATTAAAATCAACGTCATGTCCCAGGGGTTATAGCAGAGATAAAGTGCTATCATTAAAGATTAAAGATCGAGGGTGGTACTCCATATTATATCTTAATTTAATTCACAGTCTAGCCCCTAAAGAAATGAAATAGATACTGAGAATGGTTATAGACCATTCCAATCTAAAAATGCAGTAGCTCTGATAACAGCAGCTGTTCTGTTCACGGTGTCTTTGTTGGAACAGATTATTAAAGCCACAAGTATATGACTGGTGGTTGTTAATTCAGTGAATGTGTTTTGACCATTCTGATTAGAAAAGAGGATAAGAAATTACTGCCATTCTTATGGAATGAACAATTTTCACTTGTATATTTGCCTCAGGGCTGTGTGAACTGTTATCCACTGTCTTCACATGGGTCTAAGGGACCTGTACACAGAGCATCTCACTCATCCCTTACATTGACAAACATCATGTTCACTGAACAGGATGAGCAAACGGCAGTGAGTGATCTAGAGGCTGTGGTGAGACACATGTGTTGCACAGTATGGGAAATCAGCTAGGAAGTTTCAGAAACCAGACACCCCAATAAAATTAGCAGGAATCCAGTGGTTGAAGTTATGCTGTACTTCCCCATAAACTAAAATACAAATGGCTGCATTTTGAATTTCTTATAGACTGAATGAAGCATGTAGCTGTAGGCCTCTTTATGTTCTGGGGCCACACATTCCACAGCTGGGGATTTCGCTCTGGCCAGTACACTGGATGAAACATCAGGCTACCCACATCGAGTAGGGCCTAGAGCATAAAAGGATGCTATAGTAGGCCCAGGCCTTGGTGCAGTCAGCTCTGCTGCTTGCATTATGGATCTGGCAGTTGGAGATGTCAGTGATGAGAAAGGATAAAATGTGGAGCTTTTAGCAAGCTCTGGTGGAGAATCAGATGTAAGTCACTGGGACTCTAAAGTAACACCATGTATCCAGAGGAGATAATCATATACCTTGTGAGAAACAAGTCTCAGGACAAGAGAGAAAAGGAAATGTTTGACATTCCAAGTGAATGTGTGTCCAGAACTAGTCATGATGAGTTGGCTTCCATCAGACCTGCCAAGTCATAAAGTTAAACGTGCCTAGAAGCAGTCCATCAAAAAATGAAAATACAGCTGGGATGAAGCCCAAGCTGGTCTAGAGTGGTCAAAGTGACAGACATGAAGAGTACATATAGACACCAAAATTATGAACTTGACTTGTCAAGACAAATTCACCTACCAATGCCTCTGAGTGTCTAACTTGTCAACAACAGACATCAACCCTGAGCTCTCAAAATGACATTATTCCCTATGAAGGCTAACCAGCCAGTGAGTGTCAAATTGGCTTTATCATCCTCCTTCCATCCTAGAAGGACCAGTCTGTCCCCTCAGAAGGAGATACTTACTGTGTGTTGGGTTTGCTTTCCTTTCCTGCAGAGACTCAGCCAGCACCACTCTCAAGGGGCTTACAGAATGTCTAGTTCATAGGCATGGAATCCCGCACAGCATAACTTCTGGCCAGGGCACTCAATTCGCAGTAAAGGAGTAATGAGAGTAAGCCCATGACCATAGAATCCACTGGTCAAATCTTGAGCCTCACCATCCAAAGCAGGTAAGCTCATACAATGCTACAACAGTCTTCTAAAGTTATAACTGAAAGCAGCACTCTGAAAAGACAATGCATTACTCTTCAGGACAGTGTAGTCATTAAATCATAGACCACGGCATAGGGCTGTATCCTCAATAGGAAAGATACATAGGTCCTTCCGGGAAGCAGGAGGTATCCCACTTATTACCCCATCCAAAGACCCCCTGGAGAATTTTGTGCTTGCCGGCCCCGTCACTCGGAGCTTGTCAGTGGTGGCAGCCTCAGTGCCCAAAGGAGTCACACTCTAGTCAGGAGAGACCACAGGGGGCCGACTGAGTTCTAAGTTGTAGCTGCTGTCAGAGCTTTAGACTTCCTCTCTCAGGGAATCAGTGGCAAAAAGAGGAGTTCGCCATCCTCCTTGGGATACTGACTCTCATCAGAAGGAGGTAGAGCTGCTTTTACACAGTGAGGACGGGGAAGAATCTGTGTGAAAATCAAATGATCCACTTGGGGGCCTTCTGGTGCTCAGTGTCTCACTGCTACTGTGAACAGACATATACAGCAATCCTAAACCGAAAAGGGTGTGATTACAAGGGCTCAATATCTCCAATGACTTCAAGAAAAGCAACATATGGTAATGGCCTATTTCACAGCAAAACTGATCCTCTAGTGACACCTGATCCCTTTAATCCTCTGACCTTATTCTGATTCTGCACCTAGTGAGCATTTGCCTTGTACCTGAATTGCTCTTCCCTAGGAAACTGCCTAGGAAAGAAAACACAAGTGTTTTCTCGGCTCTTCTTGTCTTTATTCAAATATCACCTTCTTAGTTGGAGCTTTGTGACTGCCTTATTTAAAACTTCCCCATTGCTTCCCAATTATCCATACTCCATTCTAGTTTAACTCTCTCTCGGGCACTTATCAACACCTAAAATACAACATAATTCGCTTCTTGTGTATTAGGTATCACCTCTCTAACTCAAATGTAAGCTTTAAATAAACTGGGACTTCTATCTGTTTACACACTGCGGTACCTCCATTCACTAGAACAGGACTTGCACTACATGGGTTTCCGTGTTATTCCTATTTTCTGTACGGCTTGGAAAGATAAAGTATCTTAATCAAGATAGAGATAATTAGCAGAGGTGTTATTCAAACTGTATCTGACACTAATGCTTTAATTCCTAACCTGAACTCCTTGGTGAACTCAGAAATCACAGAGAACAGTTTCAGAACTTAGTAGTACACCCAAGAAATGGAAAAGGACAGAGAACTATCAAAGCAATCACAAATGCAAACGTTTCTTTTTCAAAGAGAACGATTTCATAAGAATGTGGATAATATTTTTTAGAGAAATGAGGAAAAAATCAATTTTAATGGAAGCGTAGTTAAAAGATCTTACAATATGAGAGCAGAATCATCACAAAGGCAATAGCAATATTCTAAGTCTAGTAAGGAAAAACAGATTATATGGAGGCATAGGTAATAATATGCATTTTAGAACTCCAGATCACTAGAGTTAGACCATACTATTTAAACACACACACCACAAACCACACATGATACACATACACACACACACACACACACACATTCATACACCAAAATGGCAGTTTATTGTGCTTTCTTGAATTTGTCTTTTGAGGTTTGAGACCCAGGTGCAGGATTTCTTAGTAAAATCTGTTATATGATAAGCATACAGCTAAACAGTTACTTTAAAACATTTAAAACATACTTTTAAAACATTCAAATTCCACAGATGTTCTGTTGTTTGAATGAAAAGTAGGCGAAAACTCTATAGAAAAGTAGAAAATCATAAAAGAACCGCAGACATGGAAGGCCCTTGTCTCCTAAGATCCTTACTTAGGTCAGGGCTAAGAAACAACAGTAGACATATAGATTTGTGTACAGACCAATCTCTGTTATTATGAAAGGAAAGGACATATTTCCTTTAAAAATTCTCCTTCCATTTGTTGTTTTTATCTGTCTTTTCACATTTGTTGAAAGCAAACTTCACCACATGAAAAACTAAAAGAAACATTTACCATGCTTTGATGTCCACACAGAATTTTAATTCTGCTATACTGCTAGACATATGTTTATCTCTACACACATACACAAACACACGCACAGTAATTAATTTAAAAACCTTTAGGTGCTAGATATTGCTAAGTTTTGCTGCAAACCTAAACAAAAATTTTCCCTTGCCCTGAGAGGCAGGTTGTGGAAATACACACGTACACAACGCGAGAAGCGGTATGAGTATAGGTGGAACCAGGGTCCTGGATGAAAAATAGCTGACCTAAAAGGAAAGATTCACAGATTACATGAATTTTCAAGAGTGAGGTATATTAAAGGATAAGCGTTGGTTATGAAAAATCTTGAGCAACTAAAGAGGCTCAGTGAGACATATGTTCTGTGTGACCAGAGCCGGGATTGCAGCGGGGATGTGAGGGGCAGAGATGGTATTAGAAAGTGAACTGTTTGCATCAAGTAACAAAGGGAGAGCAAAGCACATTTTAAATAGAAAAACAATGTGATCAGTTTGCTTATACAGAGGACCAGTGCATGGTATGCAGAGTGTACTTGAGTTATTAGAGATGGGAGGCAGAGACAGTGCAGGTTACAGACTAGACAAAATGAGAGTGTGGTCTAAAGCAATTGTGAAAACTGGTCTAAATCAAGGTATGACCTGTTTGGCTTGGTATAAAGGCAGTGAAATTAGGAAACTGCTATGCATGCGGTTCACAAACACATTTATTGCCCGATACTCTTCTTTGTTTACCCATATGAAAGAAATGTTAATTCCCCCAGGCATTTAAGTTTGTGAGATCTGGTCTGAATTTAGGAGTAGCAGAAGAGTTGCAGAGAAAGAATCAGAAGTCTTTCCTTTACTGTCTCAGGCAAAGCTGATTTTCCAACAGGATGTTAGTGATGCTCTCAACATTAATAATAACACATTAATGCTTGGATAATAATTTTGGATAATAATTTTGAGCAACATTAGAATTATGAGTATCTGTGACTAGAAGTCCATTTTTAATTATATGGGTTTCTATGAAAACTTCTAGTCACAGTGTTATGTGTTGAAGATTATCAATATTTCATTATATACCATACATTTTCTTCATGGGCTCATTATCGATGCCCCCCCCCATCCTACACAAACTAGCATTTAACGTGTAAGTCGCATTCTCTGGCAAACAATTACCAGAAGAAACACAGAGAGATATATCACAATCAATGAACCAATTTCAGGTCAGGCAGTGAAATCCAAATAAGAAATCAAGTTCACAATTTGAAGAAAACAATGGAAAGCCTGATACAAGGTCATTTTATGATAAGTACAGTAAGAAATAGTTGAGAACTATGGAGTTCATCATTAAATGCATAGAATTTTATTCATCATGCACATGTTTTTCGAGATATTGATTTGATGGGAAAATTCCAAAGCACACTTTGAAACCAAAATCTTCCCCCAAATAGCTTATCCCATCAAGAGACGGAGTGGAATGCAGCAAATGCTGTAATTCTGTGTGTGAGCTCTAAACTGACAAAACAATTACCCAGCTATTTTCTGTGAGATCTTCTATAATTGCAAATGCCAAAAAATTATTTTGCTTTTTGCTCTTTTTTGATCTTCTATTGGAAGAGAAAATAGACCTATATTTCCATTAATATTTCTGCCTTTAACAAATACTTACTTTGACAGTATAGATGACAGAATTAAGGTGTTTTAGAAAAATTGTCTTTGCGCCAAATGTAAGATGAAAACATTACTTGAACCTAAATTAAACTTCTAAGCATATACCTTATTTGTTCTAATTACAAAACCCCTTATGGGTGGGAGATATAAAAATATATAATTTGGAATAAAAGGATGAGGTAATTAGGAGGTAAGACAATTTAGCATATAGTGTAATTAGACCTGTGGCATTATTAAATGCTTTTGAAAGGGAGTTTAATGAGATGGACTTCTTATAGTTAAAAAACATAAGTAATTATTCAGCGTCATTGCTATACAACCAATCCTTACAATTTGTTCATAAACTTTGATTATATAACGTTCTTTTCTCTAGTCACTGATTAAATCCTGACTTCACTTTACATAGCTAGGACCTAAAATAACAGACATCTACCATTTTAAGGCTTCAAAGGGTTGTTCTTTTACAGTTAAAGAACCTGACATGTGGTCTACTGAACATATTTAATATTTATTGAAGTCTTTTTCTATGGCCAGGTCTTCAAATGTTTTATCTCATGTAAACCTCATATCAACCTCTGACCCAATACCATTATTACCCCTACTTTACAGAGAGAAAATTGAAGTTCACAGAAATGAAATAATCTACAAAAGGCACCAAAAGTTAAAAACGGCACAGTTTGGGGCAACTCGGTAGCTCGGTTGGTTAAGTGTCTACCTTTGGCTCAGGTCATAAACTCAAGGTCCTGGGATCAGCTTACACTGGGCTCCGGGCTTAGCCAGGAGTCTGCTTCTTCCTCCCCCTCTGCCGCACCACTACACCCCAACTCATGCATGTGCTTTTTCTTACTCTTTCTCTCTCAAACAAACAAAATCTTTTCTTAAAAAATGGCACAGTTAACATAAAAATAATTCGATAGCATGAGAAAAGTATAAAAATGCTGTTACTTAAAATCCCTGTCACAAAGAAATTTTCAACTCTTTGTCAACATGCGCTACTGAAGACTTATGAATGACAGTTTTTACTTACAATTAATAGTCACTCATTTGCTTAGGAGCCCTATGATCTAATTAACTAATTGGAAGTTATGATTTTTATTCATGGATCTGTCTCATGCTTCATAGCAAATTCATTTTATAAAGAGGAAAGCAAGTCCATTTCTAGTCTTACTCTTTTTATCCTATGTGATGTAACAGTTCAGTTGTTTTGTGCCTTTTTAAAAATTTAAGTTAACTACATAGTTACACAAATGCAAGGTACAAATATTTTATAAATGAGGCAATATCTACCAAAAAATGCAATTGTTTTTGAATAATTAAGGCCTAAGGAGCAGGATGATGAACACCACAACTATAGACTTTCTGCAGAGCCCTTTCCTGCTAGATCTCACTCAAAGGTTATGGATTACTTAGTGAGGGGGGTCAGAGCACTCTACTAAAATGTGGTCTCTATTACCACCAAAATTCAGAGAGGCTCTGCACATGTTGTGCCTCTGTATTCATGGGTGAATTGTGTAATTATAGAAATGTGCTTTTTTCTTTAAGAGAGGACCCTGACGTGCTGCAAACTTCTCAGCCTCTACAACCAATACAGATGTGGCAGGTGTCAAAGTTTTATGGAGTTTATCTCATTCTCTGACATTCGTATGTCACTAATCACCTGGGTACTCCCTACTTCTTACTTACCAGATCCAGGGAATCTAGACATGGAGAGAAAACAGAGAAAGTTAGCAAACCCTACAGGACTATTCTCATGGAAACAAAATAAAAATATGAGATGATATGAAAGGAGGAATGACTGACTTTACTATAACAGAATAAAAATCAAGCAATTGATTTGATATCTTACTTTAATTGATTTTCTAAACAAACCAGGATGAATACTGTCCAGTTGTCAGAAAAACAATTTCTATATTGGTGCACTGGCTCAAATGAAATATTTTGCTTTCTTTCTAGACAATGGAAATCAATATAAATGCCTGCAGCTAATTTGTGTCTGTGTCTTGTAGACCAATGGTTGACTGAAAAGAACCACTGATAGGGTACCACTGACGAGGGGATTATGAATTGGGCTGCATTTATATTTTAAAGTCAGGTAATTTTTATATGTCTGACAGTATTCCCTAATAAGTTTTCCCCATTATTCCCCTTAAGGTAATGTATAAAACAAATTAGGAGAATTTGATGGAAACTTTAATTCAATACAGGAATCATTTTTTTTTCTTTTTCTTTGTTGTTTGGAGTTTTCTTCATTCAAAGTGATATGCAGCCGAAGTTTGCCAGACTAATATTTCATAGTGCTGTTTTGACTCTTCAAAAACAGGTATGCTTGCAACTACATTTCCATTATATATTATGTCTAACAATAAGAACTTATATTAATCACAAATTTGACTCAAAAAGAATTTCAAAAAGGTGCTCTAAAATATTTTATATGACATAAATACATAGTCAGCAATGGTGATTATTTTTGAAAGAAAACTCACTATGGCTCTTTTACTTCAGCTAAAAGTCTTATGACTTCATTTCTCACCTTGTCTACTTCTCTAGGAAAGAAAAACTGAGGAGCACAAATAAAGTCATAAATGATTGTTGAAGAAGGCTGATGATGTTTATAATGAGTAGAGTCATAAGATTTGCTAGAAGACTGACCATGTAGAGATGTTCTATACATGGTTTTCCTGATATAAAAACGTAATAATCAATGCCAAGAGAAAATCACAGTTCAATTAGGTTAGTTCTTTTATTATAAACTTGATTTTAAAAACTATTTTTGAAAGGTATTCAAATATTTTAAATATAACACCATTATTTATGTAAACATATAGTAAATAACTAAAAATTGTATAAAGTGTAACCTCATAAAATCTAGCTAGGACTTTTAAAACATTTTCCAGGTAAATATTTAGTAACTAGTAAAAGGATTACTGGATGTGTGGTATCATTTTGTAAATTAAATGTTTTAAAAAATCCAAAATAAGTAAAATAACCATAAAAAGTCAGGCAGAATATTCAGATAAACTTTGCAATAATCTACCATTAATATTTTGCAACAAGAGTTGCTCATTCTGTTATTTCCTTCAACTTCCACTTTGAGTTTGGGAGCTAGCAGGACTCTATTTTGAGCTGGCCAAAGATATCTTTGAATTATATATAGAATAAGCAAGCATATGACTTAAATGAGATATTTCCTTCCTATAGAATAATATAGAATAATGTGTACCATTTATAGTACTTCTTAAGATCAACTTCAGTTTCATATTTAACAATATTCTTGAATCTGGAACACATTATAGCATTATGTCCTTTTTCTATAAAGGACATGTAAGGACAGAAAACAGTTGGAATAAAATCTGGTTACAGTGTCTTGACAAATTTTTTGAAGAGATAATTTTTATTGGGTAAATTTGCATCATCAGGTTTGCCAATTATTTTGTGCAATAGTAATTAGTTTTTCAACATGAAATCAAGGTATAAAAATAGATTTTTCATAAGAAAACTGTATACAACTCGAGAAAAATAATTAGAAGCTAAAATATGCAAAGTGTGGCTCAATCTGGACCTATCATATTCTATTATTAAAGGAATTAACTTGAGATAGTTAATTTTTCTTCTACTTTATCAACAACTGTATTTCCCAACTATAATCAACAAATAAAATTGTATGTATTCAAATAATTCAACATAATTTGATATATACACTGTAAAATATAATTTACCATAATAAAAATCATTAACATATGTATCACTTCATGTGGTTACTTTGAGTGTGTATAGGTGAGAATATTTAAGATCTAATCTTGGCAAATTTCAAGTATTACAATGTATTACTATTAATTACAGCCACCATGTTTTACATTAGATCCTCAAAAACGAATTTATCTTATAATTAAAAATTTTTACCCTCTGACCAATATCTGCCTATCCTCCCACTACCCTGTAATCACCACTCTATTCTTTCTCTGAGTTCCTTTTTTTTTCTAGATTCTACATGTAAGTTATGCCATACAATATTTGTCCTTTTGTGTCTTACTTATTTCATTTAGCATAATGCCCTCCAAGTTCATCATGTTGTCACAGGTGGCAGGATCTCCTTCCTTATTACAGCTGAATAATACACCATTGGGCAAACATATTACATTTTCTTTATCCATTGTCAATAGACAGTTAGGTTGTTTCCATATCTTGGCTATGGTGAATGTTGCAATGAATATGGGAGCATAGCTATCTCTTCAAGATAGTGATTTTATTTCCTTTGGCTATATACTCAGAAGTAGGTTTGATTGATCATATGATAGTTTTATTTTTAATTTTTTGAGGAAACTCCATGCTCTTTTCCATAACAGCTATACCAATTTACATTCCCGCCAAAAGTGCACAAGTGTTCTCTTTTCTCTATATTCTTTCCAGCACCAGTTGCCTCCTGTCTTTTTGCAAATAACCATCCTAACAGGTGTGAGGTGATCTTTCACTTTGGTTTTCACCTGCATTTCCCTGATGATTAGTGATGTTGAACATCTCTTCCTGTACTTATTGGCCACTTGCAGATCTTCTTTGGGAAAATGGCATTGAAGTTAATGGGGAAAGAAATATTTTCAGACAGAAGAAATAATAGTAATATATTTGCATCATGGTCCAGTAGCAAGTAAAAAAAGAAACAAACATATTGGAGTGGAGGGCATTTCTGGAACAATGATACTGAGTAGGTGACAGGAGATGGGAACTCAAGCATGAGCAGAGGTGTTGTCTTAAAAACAGTATGAACTCATGGCTGGCAACAAGTAGGAAGATTGGAGTATGGATGTGCTAATACTGGTAGCTCGTTAGATGTAGTCATGGATTTCTGTGAAAGTTTACTAATGATTGCTACAGTTTTCTCAGTGAAGTAGGAAGTGAAGTAAGAATAAAGAGATATAAAAGTGAGACAGAAAGAGAAGAAAAAGTCATATAGAAGGGGGGAAATGTGAAACGCTGGGCAAAATGAAGGATATATTTTGTGATTCAAAATATGAATTTAAAGTGACAAATTAGCATAGTTGCACTTTTTTCCCTAGCCTTATGTTGCACAGGTGTAGCTTGGTATAAGAGAATAGATTAATTAAGCAAGATTTGTTTTCTGCTTAGGAGGTAAAATAAAGCAAGGGTAACATAAAGAAAAGACAGTAGAGAGTACATACAAGAAATTAAAATCAGAAATCATGATTTTATTTTTTATTTTTATTTATTTTTAATTTTTATTTTTTTTAATATTTTATTTATTTGACAGAGAGAAACACAGCTAGAGAGGGAACACAAGCAAGGGGAATTAGAGAGGGAGAAGCAGGCTTCCCGCCGAGCAGGGAGCCGGATGTGGGGCTCTATCCCGGGTCTTCGGGATCATGACCTGAGTCGAAGGCAGTCGCCTAACCAACTGAGCCACCCAGGCGCCCCCAGAAATCATGATTTTAAACTGAGTGGAAGAAAAAAACATGAGGCGGTGCTAGTTAGATTGAAGAAGACTAAGGGTCTGGGTCTGGAGGTAAAATAAGAAAAAAGAGGATGATGTGGTCTAGAGAGTGGGATTCATAAAACCGAAATTTGGAGTGGTTGTAATTCTCTAAGGTATTCCTATGGAAATGTATGCCAGAGACAGGATGGAGAACAACATCATAGATAAGAGAAGGTCAAAGCCAGAGAGTGTAGAGTGATGGAAAGATTGTCTATATGAATATTTTTAACTGCATAAAATTAAGCCACAAGGTAGTGACTGCAAGAGATAAATTCTTAAGAAATGAATATCATTTATAATATATATTCTAATGAAGAAAATGATTGATGTAAAATTTGTGATCCCCAATAACCATATTAATTTAAACCTTTGTGTTGAATGAAAGGCAGATTTAGTTACAATATGTCTAGACTTTATTTTCAAATGGTGATAAGGGCGCCTGAGTGGCTCAGTGGGTTAAACCTCTGCCTTTGGCTCAGGTCATGATCTCAGGGTCCTGGGATCTAGGCCCACATCTCAGCAGGGAGCCTGCTTCTTCCTCTCTCTCTGCCTGCCTCTCTGCCTCTCTACCTACTTGTGAACTTTCTCTCTCTGTCAAATAAATAAAAAAATAAAAATATTTAAATGGTATTAAATAAAATTATATGATTTGTGGAATCAACCCCCAAAGAATATATTACATATACAGACCCAGAGTTGCCAATTGAAATGAAACAGGAATTCTTCCATGCTACAAATAGAGGGAGAGGAAAACTTCTTTCCTAGTGAGATCAGAGCAATTTCTCAAAAGACTGATAGATCCTTTTATTACAAGCAGTAATATGAGTAGGTATCAGGTACATCAATATAGGTAAGATGCTTTTTAATTTTAAGAATCAAACCTATGGTCAGTGGTGGCTCTCCTTAATGCTAGTTGCTAAGGTTATATCTGAATTTGGCAACTCAGACAAAATCAGAGAAGATATGAATGTGATTTGAAAGAGAAAAGTGATAACACGGAAAATGAGGTGCAATTTCTCCTAGGAGCAGGAAAAAAGGATGAGAATTGCGTGGGATGCAATGTAATGACATAACAATATTGGAATAACCAAACAAATGTGCTCCATTAAGATATCTTGATAGAAATTTTAACACATTATAAATCACTCAAGGTCCACAGGGATATGTTCAGAAAAGAAAAATAATGTGTGTAAGCATAGGCAAGGCTGGCTAAGTTATGCTGCAGTAACAATCCCCAAATTTTAATACATTAACACAATAAAGGTTTACTTCTCCCTAACAGTATATGTCCAACTGGCTGTTCAAGGTTCCAGGCTAACAGTCTCAGTCTCATACTGACATGATAACACCTGGAAGTTATATATATTACATCTGCTCACAATTTGTCAGTCAGAGCAACAAAGGCAGAGAAATGGAATATTTGTCACTAGCCCTGATGGACACAACAGAATTATAAGAAAATATACCTGCTAAATAAACAACAAAATAACAAGAAATAAACAGCAAAATTTTTCCCAAAAAATATGCATGTATAAATGGAGAAAGGGGAAGACTCGATTCAACTTAAGCAGGTTAAATTAAAGTTTCTAACAAATCTGTAACATCACCTTATGATTTGGACCCTTTAAACAAATCCAGAAACTGGCACCAAGTCAGTCTATCCCTCTAGTTCACCATTCTCAAGAGAAGAAAATTGCCCGGTGCTTCAAATTGAATGTAAAATGCAATAGAGAGGATCTTCCCAGTCAGGCGAAAAGGAATAAATAAGGTTTCTGGGCCAATATTCTTATAAAAATTTTAGAAAATCTCCCTTTCCCTGCAGTAACCCTCCCCTTTTTTCTCTTATTTTCTTGAATGACTTTCTTTATTATACATAATTTGATGGTTTAATAGTATGATATAAGACTTAAAAAAAATAAGTACACTGATAAGAAGTGGGTGTGGTTTCAGAAAGAAGCTTGAGCTCTTCCTCCCAAACTTTCAAAATCTTAGTTGTTTTTCCTTTCAGCAACACTATCTTCTGCTCTGTGAGGATTAATGGAAACTGTATATGGAAGTATTTTGGTCATGCACAGCTGCATTCAGACACTGCTAGCAGAATGTTGCTATTAAGGAAGATAATATGGGTCAACATTTCCACACTAAGACTTTTTTTTTTAATCAATTTTTTAAATCATTTTTTTAAATTACTTCTTTTAAAGAAAGGTTTGGTCCTAGAAGATTTAACATATCAATGAAGAATTCTTTGTTTTGATGGAAGTGCCAGAGAAGGTAGGAAAGAAGCCAAGAAGAGCTATCCAACTGTCACACAGCTGAGGAGCCCAATGCTTAGAGAGACAGGAAGTCAATTTCCAAATGGATCACGTGATACCAGAAGTTTGATGCCATAACCTCAGGTACATAAGATGAATCAAGCACGCTCTATATGATTGTCAAGAAAATCTCATAGAAACTGTATTTCTCAGAGTTCTTTGGAAAGAGGAATGACAGCAATTTAGGTTGAGAAGAGTAATTGAGAGAAAATATATTATGATGTACATACATAAAAAAAGATTTCTCGGTCATTTATGTTTGAAACACAGAACGGAAAATAAAGGGCATATTAAGCCATACATATGCATATGCATTTTCTTTAAAAGCTATATGATACATTTAAGAAAATGTTTCCAAATTAAGAACAAAGAAGTAGTTCTTGTCAAATATTGCTAGCTTACAAAGCAGAATACATAGGAACATTGGAACATGAGTGGATCCAAACTCAGCCTTTGCTTCTCGTATGCTGTGTGAATTTTCACAGGTTACTTATCTTTCTGTGATTCAGTTTCTTCATCTATAAAATGGGATAAGATTAGTAGGCTTTTGTTGCAATGATTACACAGATTAATACGGGTAAATCACTTAAAAGAGGGTCTGGTACATAGTGAGCATTCAATTAACTTTCATTACTCTTATTATTCAAGTTTAATATATCTTATTTGAATGATATGTTCCCAGAAGGAATCTGGCAAAGTACTAACATAATCTGTAGGTAATATTGAGACACTATAGACAAAGGGCTGATATCCAAGATCTATAAAGAACTCCTCAAACTCAAGACCCAAAAAGAAGATGATCACATCAAAAAATGGTCAGAAGACATGAAGAGGCACTTCTCCATAGAAGACATACAAATGGCTAACAGAAGCATGAAAAATTTTTTGTCATCACTAGCTATCAGGGAAATTTAAATCAAAGCCACATTAAGATACCACTTTACACCAGTCAGAATGATCAAAATTTACAAAACAGGAAATAACAAGTGTTGGAGAGGCTGTGAAGAAAGGGGAACTCTTACACTATTGGTGGGAATGCAAGTTGGTGCAGCCGCTTTGGAAAACAGTGTGGAAATTCCTTAAAAAATTAAAAATAGAGGATGCCTGGGTGGCTCAGTGGGTTAAGCCTCTGCCTTTCACTCAGGTCATGATCTCAGGGTCCTGAGATCGAGCCCCACATCGGGTTCTCTGCTCAGCGGAGAGCCTGCTTCCTCTTCTCTACCTGCCTCTCTGCCTACTTGCGATCTCTCTGTCAAATAAATAAATAAAATATTTTAAAAAATTAAAAATAGAGCTACCCTATGACCCTGCAATTGCACTGCTGGGTATTTACCCCAAAGATACAGATGTAGTGAAAAGAAGGGCCATATGTACCCCAATGTTCATAGCAGCAATGGCCACAATCGTCAAACTGTGGAAAGAGCCAAGGTGCCCTTCAACAGATGAATGGATAAAGAAGATATGGTACGTACATACAATGGAATACTACACTTCCATCAGAAAGGATGAATACCCAACTTCTGTAGCAACATGGACTGGATTGCAAGAGATTATGCTGAGTGAAATAAGCCAAGCAGAGAAAGTCAAGTATCATATGGTTTCACTTATTTGTGGAACATAAGAAATACGATGGAAGACAGTAGGAGAAGGAAAGGAAATGGGAAGTGGGGTAAATCAGGGAGGGAGGCGAAACATAAGAGACTGGACTCAGAAACAAACTGAGGGTCTTGGAGGGTGGAAGTGGCGGATAGGCAAGCGTGATGGTGGGTATTGAGAGCACGTATTGCATGGAGCACTGGGTGTGAGGCATAAATAATGAATTTGGAACACTGAAAAAAGAAAAAGAAGAAAAAAATATTTTAAATATATCCATTGGAAATATGTCTACTTGTACTATATATATGAATACCTATATATAGTATATTAATTAAAAATATTTCTCAAGGTATGTCCCTACTTTGCATTATATATATATATATATACATATATATATATATAATATATAATTTCTGGGTCATGAGACTGAACCCTGTATGGGGCTCCATAGCATGAAGCCTGCTTACGATTCTCTCTCTCTCCCTCTGTCCCTCTCCCCTGCTCATGTTCACTTGTTCGCTCTCTCTCAAATAAATGAATGAATAAATAAATACTTAAATATGTATATTTATTTCTATTTGCAAACACATAGAATATTATTTCAGGAAAGCTACAAGAATCTGTTCATGGTGATTACCTCTGAGGAAGGAGATGTGAATATGTAATGGGAAGAAATTTAATTTTTATTGTATTATCCTTTGTGCTAGAATTTTTAAATCTAGCATTTCAATAAAAACTACATAAGAATAATTCCTTTCCCCATACAAAACAATTTATTCTGCCTCATCACATGTATATTGTTTCAGTGAAATATTTTTCTTTTGCTATGATAGGCACAGTGCTCAGAAATCAGAAGGCCCATGCTGAATTATGCATGAATGTTAAGGGAGATTTTTAACTCTGGCATTAGCAGAACTTCCTGCCAGGGTAGGGTAGGAAAATACCCTGTTCATTGATGACCTGCCAGAACAAGATTAACACCAGGCACCTTGCCAAACGTAGTATTCTCTAACTTAGATTATTTTAAAGTATGTAGTCTTCTGAACCAGAAAGCTATACTGAGATCCCATTACCATTTTTATCTTTGACATCAATGAGTCAAAGATGTTTGGTACAAATACAATTGACATACCACAAGGTTATCATGGAAGACTGTGATTCAAGAAGACAAGGGATCCCTAAATGAAGAGTACAGTTTTATTCTGAAGAGAAAGGAAACTAACATACAAACAAAAAATTGCAGAATTTTCCCAGTACAATTTCCAGGAAAGTTGTGAAATAACTTTTTTTTTATAAAGTATTAAAACTGTTGACTATATATATTAAAGGAACACACATTTTCCTTCTTTCATTTTTAACATCCTTGCAAAAACTTTTATCTAATTTTAAACTTGTCATACAAAAAGTTTCTTCAAAGGTAGCTATTTTAAGTCATTAGAGTCAGCACTAATATTGGGGGATAGATTCACTTTTACCGATAGCCTATAAAAAGTAACCAAACAGACATAAATTACTATTTTGATAAATTTATTAGCTGAAATATTTTGCAGAACCTGTGTGTAGGATTCTTTTGCCTCTTTCAGAAAATCAGGCCATGTTTGTTCATAAAAAACATAAGGAAATTATTGCAGTAATTTTATAACTATGCCAATGCCAGGAAAAATAAACACTGTTTTCTAATTGTATAGAAGATCTAACAGTCTAGGAGTGCTTGGGCAGCTTAAACAGTTAAGCATCTGCCTTTGGCTTGGGTCATGATCCCAGGATCCTAGGATCCAGCCCCACATAGGGTTCCCTGCTCAGCAGGGAGTCTGCTTCTCCCTCTCCTTCTGCCCTTCCTCCCCACTCATGCTCTCTGTCTCTGTTAAATAAATAAATAAAATATTTTTTAAAATAAAGAAAACAGTTTAATTCACATTTTTCTATACTTAACAAGAAAATGAAATTTATTTTGAAACAAATATACTACATTTTAGTAAGTACAATATAATGGTTGAGCTGTAATAAATTTTTTGCTTTTTTTAAAGACTTTAATTTTTTAGAACAGTTTTAGATTTACAGCAAAATTAAGAGGAACGTTCAGGGATTTCCTATTTATCCTCTGCACATGCACAGGCTCCCCATTAGCAACACCCATAACTAGGATAGAACATTTGCTACAACTGGTGAACCTATACTGACACAACCTATTACTCAACTCCATAGTTTGCTTTACGGTTCACTCTTGATTTTGCAGCATCTCATGTCTGGACAAATGTTTAATAGCGTATATCTATCATTACAGTATTACATAGAGTATTATCACAGTCCTAATGTAATAATAATTTACTCTGAAAAGTTTGGTTATGAATAATTCACATCTGACAACACTATTTGAAATGCAAATCCCAAACTATTATTTACTAATCAGTATCTTTCCTCTAGCACAGTAATGATGAAATAATTAATAATATCAAATGAAATGATTAAATGTCAAAATCTCCAAACAATTGCTTCTGGACAAAAGTTATCGGCGTTGAACAAGAAATCCCATAGCACAGAGCACTCTAATCCCACATTTAACTCAAACATCAAGCAGAAAATACTCTTCCTTCCTAAAGATCCTTTAATCACCGGGGTCTGCATAATACTAATCACTGAGAAGAAAATAATTATTAGTGTACTTATAAAAAAGATGTTAATATATATATTGTACAGCCATTAAGATAATAAGTAGTGCAGGTCATTACCACTTTTGTATAGACAACTGGAGGCATGTTATACATCTATAAACTCTGTGAACTTAGATCTATTACAGCAACAAAAACAGAATAGGTGTTAACTACAGGGAAATACCTCCACCATGGCTCCCTGGTTACCTTGCACATATCCATACCGGCAGAGGTTTGAATCACATCTTATCTGAGTCTTGGCAGGATGCCTTATGATTCTCTTGGAATAGGGGAAGATGGGCAACCAGTACAAGAGCTGTTATGAGGCGCCTCGTCCTACTCACTCTTTTTTTTCCCTCCGAGAGGCTGTCATGAAAGTTTTTCATAGTCTGTGGGGTCTGATGAGTTGTGGGAATTTCTAGTCCACCCCCCCAGAATAGTGTCAGAATATAAACCTACTCAGCTGCAGTCTGTATTTGGTTCCTCAGCAATGAACGATATGTCTAATAAATCTCATTGCAATCTCCAGTCCTTTTCATTCCAATATCATCCTTTTTGGTGTGTGGAATAAAAATAGCAGGGAACCGGCACCTGTGGCTTAACATTTTTTTCATTGTCTATATAAATAACAAGCTGTCTAAATCTATAAGTGGTTCATTGTATCCTCGCCAGCTCTATCAGTCAGGCCTTGGGCTTGGCCTTGCCAATCTGTATGCTTAACAATAACAGAAGCTCCACACTGAATATGTTACATTAAGGTCAGAACATGAGATGCCATGAGGTATATAGGAGTCCAGAACTGAAACAACAAAATGGTAAAAGTATTTTGGATGGAGCTCCATTAGATGTCTTATAATTTATTCCAGTTGATTATAATCATCATTTCTTAAAAAGATTTATTTACTTATTTTAGAGAAAGCATGAGTAGAGGGAGGGGCATAGAGAGAGGGAGAAAATCTCAAGCAGACTCCCCAGTGAGTTCAGAGCCCCATGCAAACTCAATCTCACAGCCCTGAGATCATGATCTGATGTGAAATCAAGAGTTGGATGCTTAACTGACTGAGCCACCAAGGTGCCCCTATAGCCATCATTTTTAAATACTGAAATAGAAACAAAAAAGATAAAAATGAAAATAGAATAGTATAATTATAGAAAAAATCAAGTTCATTGCATTTAATAATAAGTAGCATATAAAACAGGTTTATGAAACTTATATTTCAGTTATTTATGTAAGTATTCTCTGTATCAGTTAATTATAGCCACAGTAATTTTGCATTAAAAAAAAGAAAAAGAGAAAACTGAATCTCAGCAGCGTACAGTAAAATTTTATTTAGCTCATAAGCTGGTGGGTGGGCTAGCATTTGTCAATTCTACTCTAGACTTCACTGAATGCCTCTCCTGGTCTCAACTAGGCTCATTCACTGAAAAGGATAGAGTTCAGTGGATCTGTAGTCAACTTGGCTCAGGTTGGCTCTTCTCCATGATCTGTCATCGTCCTCCCGCAACCAGACAGCTGGCCTAGCACCTTCTTCCCATGGAAGTAGTTGAGACACAAGAAAGGAGGCACAATCACACAAATACTTTTCATGTCTCTGTTTGCATTCAACCAATATCTGGTCAAAGCAAGGCACCAATTGAGCCCAGAGCCAAGGGATCAAGAGGGACTCTTCCTACACTGAAGGGACACTTCAGGGTTACATGGTAAAGGATGTAGATGTATCATCCTATTACTGAAGAGCTGGAACAATAATCTAATTAGACACATTGTCCCTAGCTGAAGTTTCTTTATCTGAACATATGTTTCAATGAAATACAATCATGTGTACTCAAAGTTCTCATCCAAATCTAAAAAGCATTATAATAAATGTATATGCATATTCCAACAAAAATATATTTCAGTTACCTATGAGTCTCAGAAGAAAATATAAGATCAACTTGTCATCACAGTTCAGATTTTCTCCAAATAGAATCATATTTTGTGCTTCTGTCATTTAAATGTGTTGTGTATTATAGTTACAATCTACCCCTCATTATAAACTTAAAAATGTCTTCAAAAAATGGTAAAAAGGGGTTGAATAAGGTAATTGTATTCAGAAACCTAAAAAGGCTTACACATTGGAAGTTGGAAGTTATAAAGAATACAGTAGAGGAAAGTATACAGAGGTTGGAAACCAGGACATGAGTACAAAAAGAAACAAAAGTGATAGAAATGTGCTTGATTCTATAAAGTTTTACCATGTTAGCAGAGTGTAATTTAATCTCTTTGCAGTAACTAGAGAATATTTTTTATAATGGACTAATGGCCACAAATTAACATGGGATGACATCAAGTATCACATTCATGCTACAAAAGATGTTGCACATATTAAAAAAATCCAAGGAAGGAGGAAATGGAGAAAGGACTTGATTTGGTGAAGGAGTTGGGTTCCAATAAATACTGGATGGATCGAATGACCTAAGACAAAAAATGTGCAAACGAAATCATGGATGAAGTGTTTTCCATGGATACTGAGGCAGAAACAATTTTCCCCAATGGATTACAGTAAAACTTTGATAAAGTAATTAAACTACAAAGTAAATTTGGATGATTTTTACTCAGACACTCAGTCAACTTAATTTTCACTGTCGAGCAAAAGATCCAGGAATACCTGACATCAAATCTCAAAGGAAAAAGAAAATATTATAAAGACAAAGTCATTTAAATTGCCATGAGAATTAGCGTGACATAAGCTAAAAACTTTTTTTTAAGGTTTTATTTATTTATTTGTCAGAGAGAGAGAAAGAGAATACAAACAGGAGAAGCAGCAGGCAGAGGGAGAAGCAGGCTCCCCTCTGAGCAAGGAGCTTGATATGGGGCTTGATCGCAGGACCCTGAGATAAGGACCTGAGCCGTAAGCAGATGTTTAACCAAAGGAACCACCCAGGTGTCCCTGCAAACTTCTTTTCTTTTCTTTTTTTTAAGATTTTATTTATTTATTTATTTATTTATTTATTTAACAGAGAGAAACACAGCGAGAGAGGGAACACAAGCAGGGGGAGTGAGAGAGGGGAAAAGCAGGCTTCCCGCCAAGCAGGGAGCCTGATAGATTATGACCTGAGCCACCCAGGCGCCCCAGATACATAGTCATTTTCTTTCTTTTTTTTTTTTTTTAAAGATTTTATTTATTTGACAGAGAGAAACACATCCAGAGACGAAGCACAAGCAGGGGGAGTGAGAGAGGGAGAAGCAGGCTTCCCACAGAGCTGGGAGCCCAATGTGGGACTCGATCCCAGGTCTCCGGGATTATGACCTGAGCCGAAGGCAGTCGCTTAACCAACTGAGCCACCCAGGCGCCCACATAGTCATTTTCTTAAAGAATCTTGGGACCCAAGAAGAGATGTCCAACAGGTCTTAAAATTTGGCCACAGATGGAACTTGGGCATTTACTCTGACTTGCTCCTTCACTGGCTCACTCTTGCCCATTCCTCCAAACAGCAATGATGACTACACATCTATCTGCACCTCTCACCACCAAATCCTACCTTCCTTCAACTGACAAGTAGCTATCATTTTAAAAGCTTTTAAATTTTTTATTTTGCCAAATGTACTAGGCTTCATTATCAATTTTTAAAATATCATGTCATTAATTGTTCGCATTACATTACATGCCCCTTGCAGTGAAAAACGATAATGTAATTTGTATCTAATACTGCAGAGTATTATTGAGTTTTTCCCCAAAATATGCCTACAAATGAGTTCATTAAGTGTCACATTATTCTTTAATTGGACTTTTAAGAGCTTTATGTTATACATAAACTCCTAATAGACTTATATATATTCATTTGAATTATTTGTTTTAATAACATTTGGCAAAATTTGAGGGGAATTTGTATGGGCAGAGAAATCATTGTGCTTTTTCTAAATGATAAACATTAAGGATCCTTCTATATTAAAAATTTTATATTAAACACGTTTATAGAAAGGGCTAAATTTCAATAATGAGAGATGCCTGTATTTTGTGTGTGCATGTGTGCGTGTGTGTATGTATGTGTACTTGATCATGTGACTCACTATAAGAAAAGATGGGAAGCCCCTAGTGAGCGCTTTTACTCACATACCCCAGAAGTATTAAGGCACTAAAAATAGGGGGAGGGGAAAATCCACAATGAGTTCCATAATCTCATAACTGTATTTTATCCAAAACTTACAAATGTTTTTCCTCAGATAAAGGGAAAAGACCAGGAAGAATATAATAAACATTTACTGGATACTTTTCAAATACTGTAGTTATTACTTTCCACAGGTACCCTCCCATTAATTCAACATTGAAGACAGTGAAATAGTCAGCAGGAACCAAGAGGTCTCTTTAGCCAGGACTCACAGAAATGAAGGATCTCAAAATTAGAATTTTGATAGTACCTTCATAGGAGGTTATAATTAGCATCATACTTTTTGGATATAGTTTCTTGAAGTCTGTTTATGCTTTGGAGCGTTCATGCTTAAACAGAGCAAAAGGTTCCCAGTACCATTTATTTAAAAGTAAATGTTTAAAATACATCACAATTTTGGTAGTTCTACTACATGAGACTGAGTTTATAAAATTTGGGGTTCTTTGTTCCTTTTTTAACAGAATCCTCAGAAAATGGAACATAGTCTGGCCTCTGTCACCCTACGCCATCCCTTGCTTGGAAGTGGTTATCAGCCAATGTTACATGGAAGGAAGATAAGACAAGAATGGGGTTACACACCTAAAGAAGTAATTCAGCCCTTAAGAGGTTCATGATTCAAAAGCAGAGATTACAAATTCTAAAATCCACGCATTTCTCACTACAAAGCACTTAAATCAACTTTAGGTATTCCTGAGTTTTGGATAATCTCATACATTGTGTTCATTTGCAAAACATTTTTTTTTTATTATCGTAGCTATACTTTGCAGCTTCAAATAATAAATGATAAAACTTGCATTAAAACACTATTTTTCTAAAGCAAAAGAGTAATCAATTCAAATGATATTCTTTTACTTACCAAAAGATACAATAATATATATTGATAATCTATTTTAGGTCCAATAATATGCATTATAAATTTCCATTATCTATTTCAAAACATGAAAATAACAAAGTCTTTGTTCATCAGCCTCAAGGAACAGTAGAAGAGAAACTTGTCCTCAATATATCATTCATATAAGTTTAAAACCATATTTCCAGTAAAAATTTTGCTAATCTACATAAATCTTTGGTTTTCCTCACCTGTATTTAGATACTAGATGACACACAAATATAACAGAAAAACTTTTCAGCCATTTTTCTGAGGTACCCCCATGATGCTGGGCTGCTGAGGCCTCTAAATTCTATAACTTTATAGAACTGTATAATTGTACAGTATTGGTAACAAAATTGCACTAAGAACTTTGGATCAATACTCACTTTATTTTTTGTGGAATTTTTTCACAAAAGTAAAAGATGATTAAGATTAATCAGTCAAAATTCTTTCAAACACAACCCTTCAGGGACCAAACTCAGGCCGTCTACTCAGCTACCATCTATAGCCCAAGATGACCTTCTCTCCACTCACTAATGTTTCCAAATCTTCCATCAGCCTAATACAGGGCACTGAAGGTATCTACAGTATATTCAGTGTTCTTACTGGGACTAGATTCTTTTAAAATTTCTTATAAACTACAGAGAATATGCTCAGGATATAAATGCCTTCATTCACTATTTCAGAATTTGTATGGTAGTTTCTTCCAGCCCGTTTATGCTTCATAGACTCTATGATCATGCAGAAAGAAAGGTTTACAGTATTTTTTGAGCAGATGTTGTTTAAGGAGGAGTGCTTAAGGGTACAAACTTGCAAGTGGTAGATAAATCCTGGAGATTTAATGCAAGGTATAGTGAATACAGAAATATTGTAATATAGTCATCATACTTTCTAAAGTTTCAATTATCTAGATTTTAATTATCTCACCACAAAACTGAATGACAATTATGCAACATGACAGAGGTGCTAACCATCACTACAATAGCAATCATATCGCAATATATAAATGTATCAAATAAACATGTTGTGCACCTTAAATCTATATATTATATGTGGAGAATATTTCGATTAAAAAAAGGCTGTAAATTGGCTCTAGTAGAATCTCAGCAGCAAGTAGCAAAACTAAAAGGTCTAAAGATCAAACAAGCACATTTTTTTTCTCTCTCTCTCTGGCTATGAGCAGAAGTAAACTAAAAAACCAAAAATGCTATGAATAAAAATTTCAAGCATATTAAAATGTTCACATTCCCCAAGATAATTTCATTCAGAGTAATATAATTTGTATTTGACCATTCACCTCTGAGGATTTCTACCTATAATCTATTAACCTAATGATCCACTTGCTGAAAGCTGAGAGCACTGTTTGCCCTACTGACAATCATTTCATTCCTAATAAATCCCTAATAAATTATTTTCTCTAATTGAAAACATTATCTAAATTCACCCAAGACCCAAGTCTGAATAATGAGGGAAATTTTTTTAATGTAAGAAATTTAGGGGCGCCTGGGTGGCTCAGTTGGTTAAGCGACTGCCTTCGGCCCAGGTCATGATCCCGGAGACCCGGGATCGAGCCCCACATCGGGCTCCCTGCTCGGCAGGAAGCCTGCTTCTCCCTCTCTCACTCCCCCTGCTTGTGTTCCCTCTCTGGCTGTGTTTCTCTCTGTTAAATAAATAAAACCTTTTAAAAAAAAAGAAATTTAGAATTTTTAGTATTGATCTATAATTTTTAAAAAGCAGTTCTAAAATCATTATTACTTTTAAGACTACTTTTGGAGGACCAAAAAAGTAAGCCCCATTCCTAGTTGAAAAATAAGATGCTCCCCAAACTATATAGATGCCAGTTAGAAATATGTATTTGTTTTTCCTTATTTGTAAAAAGATTCTCAGAATTGAGCTCTTATACCATTCAAAAAGTTATATCCTTTTCACTCAAAAAGAGGGAACTTTAAGTACAGTACTTGGAATATTCCACTAGTTCATGTGATAGATGGCAACTAAGTATACTATGCTGTTTGTATAGCTGAATAAGGCTATGTAAAATCACACAATGGTAGACGGCTGTACATGGACTCACTGAACTCTTTTCTTTAGTACCAAAGGAAAAGCAAACAAACAAAAAACAAGAACACCTGTGTTTGCAGGCTAGTTACTAGTAGGGACTGTCACCTCTTATCCCACTACCAGCATCTAATAAAAACAATCTGGATTGGAATTTGATTCTTTATACTTTTCACAGTGGATGACATTTCTTTTGCTTCCATGAACATAATAAGAAGAAATTCTTTACTGAAGAACATACACACTCAAAAATGGAAATGAAGTAGCACATCCTATTAAGTATTAAAGTCATTCAGATCTGAGAAGAGATCCTGCCGTTAGCCTCAGAACCTTGATCAGTGCTGCACATAATTAGCATGTGGCACTTAATTAAGATTCAATGGATGTTAGTAGAATTTGAATTGAGCCACTACACCCATCATATTTTTTTTAGCATGATGACGATGATATAGAAAAAGGACAGGATTTAGAGTCAGAATATCTAAGTTTGAGGGCCAGCTCTGATATTTACAAGTTTGGTTTGTCAAAAAGTCACTGAACCTCAAAAAGTCTCAATTGTCTTTTATATAATAAGAATAAAAATGAATTTCTAAAAGAATTATTGGGAAGATCAAAAAAGATAAAGAATATTTAAATGTTTTGTAAAATGAAATATCCAACTACTCTTGAACAAAGGTAGGGTATAAATAAAATATCAAAACCAAATTTAAGCCACTAGTATGATGCAAAAATTCTAATTAGTCTTACTGCACCACTGATATTTGCCTTTTATTGTATCCTGGATTAAGAATTACTTCAAATAACAATAACTTGGATTACATAACTGAGTAATATTGACACCACAAGAGTGCACTGCCAATTAAACAACATAGAGATATTCACAGATTAATCATTTGTCCTCTCATTACAATTAGTTCATTCATTTTCTTTTTTATTTATTGGCAATTTTTCTGTGGAATTTACTTTCATTCTTAAGACAGTAGTGCATAACAACACAAAAGGTTTCCATTCATTAGAGAATATGTACTGAGTTACAATGAAATTATGTTTTGATTATGTCTAATTTTAGTTTAATTTTCATCTTGTGCATTTCACCTATAGGGATAACAGAAAAATCTGAGGGAATAAAAGATGTTAATGCAACAATTTGGAAAGATTCAAGGTTAGGTAGCAATGAGGAAATGAATAATAAGTAAGATGAAGGGATTTCTGAGTAGTACTAATATATTATGGCAGAAAGAACATACAACTGAATTAAATACATGCATTTAAAAATATTACAAAACCTTTCATAGAGTCACGTAGATAATACTATAAGCAGTTAATTAGGTTTGAACTAGCCAAAACCACTGCGTATCATGGAAACTGTTTTGCTGAAAATCTTTAGCTAAGTAAATATTATGTGTAAATAAATCCAAGAATAGAGCAAACTGTAGCTTCAACAATCTTCCAAGAGCCTTTAATGTTGACCACATCTGAAGGCCACTTTAACATCTGATGTGCTTAGAAAGTATTTTTAAATCGTTTATAAAATACTTCATTTGTGCTATACAACTTACCAAGAAATAATTCCTATAATTATAATAATCTTGTCACTTATTATTCCTTAATATTTTCTTCAAAATCCTGTAGCTTGGGATAGCACATGGCTGGTCCCCTGTTTTTGTTTGGCTGCACCCCTGAAACTCTGCAGTCACTTGGTCACCAACTCCTGCCAGTTCCACCACAGTATCTTTTTTTTTTTTTTTTAAGATTTTTTTTATTTATGTGACAGAGAGAGAGATCACAACTAGGCAGAGAAAGAGGAGGAAGCAGGCTCCCTGCTGAGCAGAGAGCCCGATGCAGGCCTCGATCCCATGACCCTGAGATCATGACCTGAGCCGTAGGCAGAGGCTTTAACCCACTGAGCCACTCAGGCACCCACCACCACAATATCTTTCTGTTTGTCCACTGAACTCAGAAATCTGCTTCTAATCTTATCACTTGCCCCAACCCAATTGCATCCTCCAAAAGGTAGCTAAAGTAAAGTAATTCTTCTACCGCCCAGTTCTGGGCGTCACACTCCACTTTGACGTCTCTGGGCTATTGCTCACTGACTTCAAGACAGTCCAAACTTTCCAAATGCTGTACAAGCATTCCCCTGAATACAGCTCAGCCCTCTTCTCTCTCCATTACCTGTCACGCACTCTCAAATCCCAACCACACCTACCCATATATTCTCTGCTTCAGTAATTCACCATGCTCTTCCTAATTTCAATCTTCCACATGTACTTTTTCCATTTGTTTAAAACACGCTTCCCCTGTTTTGTCTAGTTAATGCTCATCCATTGCATCTCAGTTAAGGTGTCACATTCTCCAGGAATACTAAAAACTAGAGTGGGTTTTCTGCCTGTATGCTCTCATCGACCCCTCCACTTACTTACTATAGTGTCCCCAGTATGGCAGAGACAGTAAAATTGGCAGTTAATAGACACTGAATAAATAATAAAGAAGATGAATATTTTAGATAAAATTAAGTGTCACGTAAAGCTAGTCAAAATGTGATTCTCACTACATTTTAAACTGCAACATTTATGAATCATGCTGAATAAATGAAGCCAACATGTTGAAAGAATTTTAGTATCAAATGGGTACAGAGGAGATAAAATAATATACCTGGCTCAAAGAGAAGGTAAGAAAATATGGCATATAGATTAGTGTTAATCTGAGTGAAGAGGAAAGATGTTGAAAAAACTTTGAACACTGAAGTCAAACAAATCTAGATCAAATTCTAATTCCATCAGTTATTAATTACATGATTTTGGAGGAAGGAAATCATTTGAGCATCTGTTTCCTCATCAATAAAATGAGAATGATAGTAATACACCCTCCTATATAAAATCTGGGGAATAAATTTTTTGAAGTACATACTGCAATATCTAATACAAAGTGGAAATTCAATAAGTGTTAGTAATGTAGTTAATATGGAGTACTGAAATAACTGAGATCACTATGAATTATGGTCATGAGAGAAGACTTCATGTAGAAGAATATTTTGAGCTGGGGGAGCTTTGAAAATGGGTAAACATCAGGAAAGTGGTAGAAACAGAATGGGCAGGAGGGATTTATACTTCATTCATATCTTTACTATGGAGCATTTAGCAGAGACTAGCTAGTGCCACTGCTATTTGTAAATTAACAAATTTCCTCAACTGTATCACAAATTTCTAGAAGAAAGGGAGCAGTTTTTCACCAACTCTGCTAACTACTTGGCAACTAGCACACAGTAAGTCCAAAATATTTTATTGCTATTATTCATTTAAATAGCCATTTGGGTAAGTCTAAGGGGAAAAGTTTGATCATTAAGACAAAGCTAAATAGTTTGAATGAGGTCCTGATATTATGAAGGGCCCTCAAAGCTAGGCAACACACATACTCAACTTTATTAAAAGTCTTAAAATAAGTTTTTTTAAAGATTTTACTCATTTATTTGATGGAAAGAAACACAACTAGAGAGGGAACACAAACAGGGGGAGTGAGAGAGGGAGACATAGCCTTCCTGGCGAGCAGGGAGCTTAATGTGGTGCTCGATTCCAAGACTCTGGGATCATGACCTGAGCTGAAGACAGGTGCTTAATGACTGAGCCACCCAGGTGCCCCAAAAGTCTTGAAATAAGTCTTAAGTAACTGAGGAGTTATACAATAAAACTATCTGGTCCTCCTTAATTAACTAACATAAAAATTACAGAAAAAAATGATACAAGGATTGACAATGATATTTTTAAAGAAAAATCCAAAGAGGAAATACAGACTATTTCTTTTTTAAAAAAGATTTTATTTATTTATTAGACAGAGAGAGACATCATAAATAGGCAGAGAGGCAGGCAGAGAAAGAGGGAGAAGCAGGCTCCCCGCTGAGCAGACAGCCCAATGTGGGGCTCGATCCCAGGACCCTGAGATCATGACCTGAGTCGAAGGCAGAGGCTTAACTCTCTGAGCCACCCAGGTGCCCCCGTATTAGTTCTTAAAATTTGTCTTAAAGTAAATATAATCAAACCTATATAGCTTAGACAAACAGATAAAGGAATAGTCTAATATTCTAATAGCCTAATAGTAATAAAAACACAGATTCAAAAGTGAGCTATTTTAACTACATTCTAAAAGACTCTGAAGGTCAAGGACTAAAGGAAATCCTTTCAGTAAGCAAAATATTAGCCATATATCTCATTGTCCACTTTGCCTGCAAAGATAGATAGCCTAAAATAAGGAGCTGTAGCAATTTGGGCTGTGGCTATGGAATACTTGCTTAATGATCAGTGGCTTATAAGAAACAAGGTTAGACTTGTGACTAAGAACATTAGGGAAGAAAATGCAAAGACCACTCTCACAGTGAAGTAGACCATTAATAATCAGATGCAAATGCTCATCCACTCCAGATGTAGGTGAGCCTTCTTCTCAGTAACCTAGTGCTTGCTCAGTGGGCTTGTAAACAAGAGAGGTAGCCATAGTGGCATAGACATAGAATATGTATGGGCATAATGCTATTGCATTATGGGACTGTCTTCATGAGACAGATCTGTCTACTACCACTGTCATCCAGTTTTTCAGAAGTGGTAACTAACTCCAGTCCCTCAGCATGTTATCAAGCTTTAATGAAACCCATCAGCTAGACAATGGCAGACTGGATTACTACATTGGATCTCTTCCATCAGGAAAAAGGCAGTAAAACATCCTCATGGAAATAAAACACTCATTCTGCTTTTGAATTTGCTTTCCTTGCTCATCATGCTTTTATCAGAACCATCTGTGAACTTATTAAATGCCTAATGCATCAACATTTTGTCCCACATCATTACTTGGTTTTTTTTATTGTTACTGAATTTTTTTTCCCAGTGTTCCAAGATTCATTCCCCATTCCCCACACCCAGTGCTCCACGCTTTAGGTGTCCCCAC
>PITA01003294.1:66756-142148 GCA_004023965.1 Spilogale gracilis
TCCAGTCCAGTCCATGTTGCTACAAAAGTTGGGTATTCATCCTTTCTGACGGAGGCATAGTATTCCATTGTATATATGTACCACATCTTCTTTATCCATTCATCTGTTGATGGGCACCTTGGCTCTTTCCACAGTTTGGCGATTGTGGCCATTGCTGCGATGAACATTGGGGTGCATATGGCCCTTCTTTTCACTACATTCATTACTTCTAATCATCAGACAAATGGCAAAAGACATAGACAAAGGGCTAGTAAAGACTCAATTGTGTCCCTATCTAGAGAATAAAATATCAAGATATTGCTATCTTACTTTTAGTAATGACTTACTCTGTACCTCTAACAGAACTAGATTCTGAGGAGAGATTCCTTAGATAGATTTATTCAGACCCATTTCATTGAATTTATATTCCTCAATGTAGATCTAATCATGAGAATGATAAGAGTAAAGGAAAATAGCATTTATTGAGTACTAATATGTGCTATGCATAGTGTTAAGTCTATTTTACAGGTGAGGAAGCAGGTTTATGGAACAAGAATTTCATTTGCCTTGTATACTATCATAGCCCTAGTTTTTCAAACAGTACATGGCACTTGACAAATCCTCTCTATGTATCTATTATGTTAATGAATGAATAATGTGTAAAACTGTAATGGTTTTCAGTCAACTATCTCTCATCCTTCCACAGATTCCATCCTTCTGCAAATTGAGGTTCACAGAGTAACTATCTAAGGGACTCTTTGCTGCATAATAGACCAATTTCATCAATCTGGTGTTCGGTTACAGTTGAAAGACTTCCTGGTTTGAACAATAACTCTATCTAGATACTTAGGAAAATGAATTTGGAATCCTTAGAAAACACTGTGATGATACTACTGACTGGCCCTAGTGAGCTGTGAGAACTTGAACAGGCAACTAAATGACCTAGGTTTTGTATTTCCTAATCTCAAAATAAGTAGGTTTAAGAAGGTGATCTCTCAAAACATCTCTGTAACCTAAAGTTCAAAAAAATCTAAGAATTACATTGTCTTTTGTTTTGTTCATTTTCCAGACAAGTGAGATATTTTCATTTAGCATATAATTTAACATGTAAATACATTATGGAATAGGACAGAGCTATTTGCATCTTAGTGCTCATTTATATTACATAACAGTAAAAATTCATGATATATAAATATAAGATATAAAAATAGAAAACGTAATAGTAGATAATGTGGCATAAATTTAAAAAATTTAACTCAACTGGCTAAGATAGTTAGCTTTTCTTTTTTTCTGATTATGTATTTTAGGTGCATATTTTGAAGCTTCCATCCAAAAATTTACTGCACAACAAAACTGCTTAAGACATTCAATTTTTCCTTAAAGATAAATTAAGTAGTATTTATTGCACAGCAGGAACACAAAAAGTACCTTCACTTCAATAGACAAAGAGCTTGATTACTGTTATTCAATTGCTAAACTGGTAACATTTAAAGGTCCACGATATTCAATTTTCTTAAACAAATTAAGAATACATAAGAGATACTTCGTTTTCACTGACTTGACAAAAATCCCTGATTAATATGCTAGATGCGAATGCTGTTCAAGCCTGATGAAGGCTCCCTGGAGTTAATGTCCTTTCAGCTGTTTGTGCCAAAGGACTGAAGCACATTGTGCAAGGCTGCGTAGTCATATGATTTTACTCCTATGGAAGAATTACTGCTGTTATGGAACCTGGACTGGATCCTGGCCAAAGAACCAAGTGCCACTCGGAGACTTCCGAGGATCGGAGGTGTATTTAACACCGGCGGGCTCAGAGGAGACTGTTCTCCCAAGGTCTGAACCCTGAGCACAAGTAGCGAGGGTAATTTATACCCTTCTACTTCCGCATACTTGGTTCTTTTGGTGTGCATGGGAAACGGGGTAGGGAAGAGGAACCCGGAAGGGCTTTGAGACAGGGACTGGAATTCCCTTGCTGGTTTGGTCGGTCATCTTAGAGTACACTTTTCCCCTTATCACTGCTACAAGAAAAATCCACTGCCTTGATGAAAAGAGTATAAAATCATAAAATATCTGGATAATAAAAAAGCATAAATGTAAGTCAGTCATATGATATACTTTGGCATTCTAGTTCTAACATCTATATTTCAGTTCCTTCTAATTGAAATGAAAATCATACATTTTATCACGATGGAACAAAAAAGCTCTACAGCAACCCGGCTAAGGAGAGAGATGCTTTTTGGTAGGTGCAGGTTGTGTGTGTGTGGATGCTATAAATAAAAATAGAAGATAAGGAAAATTAAATTGGTTGAGAAGTCTTATTTTTTAATTGAATTTGCCCATTCCTTTAGGGTATGTATTCACTAATTAGGGCTACCATAAACAGTCATTGCTATGAAACAGCCCATGGGCCACACATTTACACCCAAACACAGAGAGCCACAGCTTCTATTTCACTGTGCCACTGGAGTCAAAATAGTTAACTGTGGAAGATACTGTTAATTCTCTTGCCAGTGTCCATTCTCCTCTTCATTTTGCAAACAGAATCATGATTTTTTAAGGACGCTACTATACAGAACCCCAGTGATGGATCATGATAATCAATCATAATGATATAATGATGTTTTCTCCTGATTTCCCAATCTCTCTTGAAGCCAGGATGGCTACGGGATCTGTGTCTGGATTAAAAGACTTAAAAGAGGGGCATCTCAGTGGCTCAGAGAGTTAAGCCTCTGCCTTCAGCTCAGATCATGATCTCAGGGTCCTGGGATCAAGTCCCACATTGGACTCTCTGCTCAGCAGGGAGCCTGCTTCCCCCTCTTTCTCTGCCTGCCTCTCTGCCCATTTGTGACCTCTCTCTCTGTCAAATAAATACATAAAATCTTTTTAAAAAATGACTTAAAGTCTTCTGAAGAAGTTTCTGGAAAAGCTTTTCTCCTCATGATTAAACAGAACACATGTACCTAGTACAACCTTTTTCCTTTAGCCATTATCCTGCTCTTTTTTCTTTCTTTCTTTTCTTTCTTTCTTTTTCTTCTTTTTTTTCTTTTTTTTTTTTTTTTTTTTTTTTTTTGTATTCAGGTGGGAAGAAGTATGAGATTTCCCAAAGAATTACAAAAACACTGGTTCTTACATCACTGAGTTCCTGAACCAACATTAGCCACCATCTACTTCTAGGCATCTGTTTGTGAAAAAAAAAAAAAAATTAGGCATTCATCACTGCAAGCTGGGATTTCTATTACTTGTAGCCAAATGCTTTTCTAATTAATATGTTCAGAACTGCATCCTATTCTAACCATTCTTATTAACAAGGCAGCATCTCTTGCCTGGATCAGCCATCTAGTTAGTCTTATTGCCTCCAGTTTAATCCTTTTGCCATCAGATAATCTTTCTATGATCCAAAACTTGTCCATCTATCTCCTCTTTAAGATCCTTCAGTGACTCCCCAATTCTGTCAGGATAAATAAAAAAGACTCATCATAACTCAAATGCCTGCCTCTCTTAGCTTAATTCATTCATAAATTTAACAATTACTTATTGGTTCCTCATTTATATACTAAGGGTCTAACAAATATGTAACAAACACAATCCTACCTCTGTATACTTTCCTTTTTTATCACCCTTTCCCATTCTTTGATTGACCACAAATATGAACATTGCCCTGAATCCCATGTTAGAAACCTTAGGAAGCCAGCAGCTCCGGCTCCAGTCTCAACTCATTATGTGTAGATTCGTGGTCTTTTATGTCATGAAACTCAAAATAATAGGCAAAATATTTTTAACTATTTCTATGACACATAAAGATATTGAAATCTAATCATGACATCAAAAGTTACAGAAGTGAGCACTGAGGGTCAGCCAAACCTATACCCCCAGAGTTTTCACTTCAATCTTCATTTCCTTATGAGAAGCCAAGAGGTTACATGTAGAATTACTCTGTTGTTCACCTACTTAATTAGCTAGGAACCAAAGTTACTAAACTTTGACAGTAGTATGATTGCTTTTAGAATTGACATTAGTAAAGCAACAGGACCAAAGTATAAACATACCACCAACAACACATTCAGTTGAAAGGAACAATGGCAAATCTACGTTGGTATTAATTGAAGCAAACCATTCACAGAAATGCACATTGGTTAAAAAAAAAAAAAAAGAAAGAAAGAAATGCACATTGGTAATGCCTCAGCTAACTTCAAGCAGTCAAAAATGATACACACACAACCAAATCAAGCTGATATATAAGAAAAAGTAATCAAAATTGACATTAATACATGTATTTTCAGTAATTTAAAATTGCTTCACTTGGGGCATCTGAGTGGCTCAGTCTTTAAACATCTGCTTTCAGCTTAGGTCATGATCCCAGAGGATCAGGATCAAGCCCCACATCGGACTCCCTGCTTGGCGGGAAACCTGCTTCTCTCTCTCTCACTCCCCCTGCTTGTGTTCCCTCTCAAGCTGTGTTTCTCTCTGTCAAATAAATAAATAAATACATAAATAAAAATCTTTAAAATTGCCTCACATATATACTTGCATTTCAGATAATGTGCAGTTCATCCAATATTCTTATACTATACCTTAAGATTATTTTTCTCTGATAAATTTTATAGATGTAAAAATTTTTCAAAAATATATTCTAGAGGTGCCTGGGTGACTCAGTCATTATGCATCTGCTTTTGGCTTGGGTCATAATCCCACGGTCCTGGTATCCAGGCCTGCAACAGGCTCCCTGCTCACAGGGGTCTGCTTCTCCCTCTCCCTCTGTCCCTGCTCATGTGCTCTCTTGCTCACTCTCTCTATCTCAAATAAGTAAAATCTTTCAAAATAGTTTCTATATGCAAAAATTAAATGTATATCAGAAATATGTATAGAAATACATGTTCTTGGAGAAATGTACAGACTAGAAAACTTATGTGTATTATAACTCATTTTGTATGCAAAAGGACAAAATCCACTCTGTTCAATAGTTTTGTCCATGAACAAATATATATTGACCATCCACTCTAAGACCTATAAAAATCATACCAGGTCTTATACTGCATGTTTCTTTGCAATTATGAAAGCTTTGTTTGCACTTACTTGCTTTCTCATATTATCCTTACAACAAATCTACCAATATAGGTATTTTTCTCCCTCTAGCAAAGATTCCCAAAACAGTTTAAGAGAGATTCCAACTGAACTGAAAATAAAAAAAAGCAATCCCCACATTATGGACTTAAGTTTTTTATGTTTGTATTCGGTAGCTTTGTATAACATAAAATTAGCCATTGGAGTCAAGCATACCCATATTTGAATTCTGGGTGTGAAAACTTTTTTTCAGTTTTTATTTTACTTCCAATTAGTTAACATACAGTGTTACACTAGTTTCAGATGTACAATAAAGTGATTCAACACTTCCATACATCACCCGGTGTTCATCACAACAAGTGCACTCCTTAATCCCCATCACATACTTAACCCACTCTCCTCTGGTAACACTCTGTTCTCTATAATTAAAAGAGTCTGTTTCTTGGTATGTCTCTCTTTCCCTCTTTGCTTGTTTGTTTTGTTTCTTAAATTCCACATATGAGTGAAATCATATGGCATTTATTTTAACTGACTATTTCACTTAGCATAATATTCTCTAACTCCATCCATATCATTACAAATGGCAAGATTTCACTTTTTATGACTGAATAATATTCCATTGTAAATACATACCACTTCTTCTTTATCCATTCATCAGTCAATGGACACTTGGGCTGCTTCCATAATTTGGTTATCATAAATAATGCTGCTATAAACGCACGGGTCCATGTATCCCTTTGAATTAACATTCTTGTATCTTTGGGTAAATACTCAATAGGGTGATAGCTGGATCACAGGGTAGTTCTATTTTTAATTTTTTGAGGAGCCTCCACAATATTTTCCACAGTGCTAAACCAGTTTGCATTCTACAACAGTGCACAAGTGTTCCCTTTTCTCCACATTCTTCCCAACACCTGTCATTACTTGTGTTGTTGAGTTTAGCCATTCAGACAGGTGAGTTACAATGATTCATTATAGTTTTGATTTGCATTTCCCTGATGGTGATGATAAATATCTTTTCATATGTCTGTTGATCACCTGTATTCTTTTTTTTTTTACTTGTTTTTTTATTAACATATAATGTATTATTTGATTCAGGGGTACAGGTCTGTGGATCATCAGGCTTACATAATTCGCAGCACACAAAATAGAACATACCCTCTCCGATGTCCATAACCCAGCCACCCTCTCTGCCACCCCCATCTTTCAAGAAATGTCTGGTCATATCTTCTATTTTTTAAATTGATTATTTTTTTTTGGATGTTGAACTTTGTAAGTTCTTTATATATTTTGGATACTAACCCTTTATTGGATATGTCATTTGCAAGTATCTTCTCCCATTCAATAGGCTGCATCTTAGTTTTGTGGATTGTTTCTTTCACTGTGCAAAAGCTTATTAGTTTGATGTAGTCCCAATTGCTTATTTTTATTTTGTTTCTCTTGCCACAGGAAACATATCTAGAGAAAGGATGCTGCGGCCAATGTCAGAGAGATTATTGCCTGTGTTGTCTTCTAGAATTTTCATGGTTATAGGTCTCACATTAGATTTTTAACCCATTTTGAATTTATTTTTGTGTATGGTGTAATAAAATGATCCAGTTTCTTTCTTTTGCAGTTGTGAAACATTTTAGCTGAAAAATATCATCTACCTTCCCTAAATAAAAATGGGGTTTATAAGGTTTATTGATACTGTGGACAAGAGGAAATGGGTTATCTCGCACAAGCCTGAAAAATAGCTAGCACTCACTATGTTCCCCCTCAAGATCTCTTTATTTCCCCTCTTCTTCCTTTCCTTTTTTTTAATATATGTCTATCGATTTAGGTGAAAGGACAGCTGAAAAAATAAGATGACAAGTGCTTCTGTATCACAGAAAAGTGGCAAGTCTCTGTAAGTTTTCCTGAGTTCACTCTAAGAACAAATTTCAATTACTGAAAATTCATTGTGCTGAACTGACCTAGTTTATAAAACCAGAAGACAAAATTGAATAATTTAAAGGTATTTTCGTTATCTACTACTACTTAAAACAATACTCTCCAAGTTAGTAACAGTTACAATAGTTTATGAGGGTCAGAAATTCAGGTGGGGCTTAGGTAGAGCGTTCTGGCTCAGTGCCTCCTGTGATTACAGGTAAGTCAGCCAGGGCTGCAGTTCTAGGCACTGAGAATCCACTTCTCAGTTCACTCATGATACTTCTGATCGAGGCTTCAGGTTTTTGTTTTGTTTTGTTTTGTTTTTGTTTTTTTACCACAGAGTCCTCTCCATTAGGCTATTCACATAACATCATGACTTTCCCTAAAACAAGTGGAGAGAGATCTCAAAACAAAAGCTCCAGTCTTTGACACCAAATCTTAGAAATGACATACCATCACTTCTGTTAGCTTCTACGGATCCCACGGACAACCCTGTACAATGTGGCAGTGAACACAAAGAGGCGGGAATAAGCAGGTGTCATCTTGGAGGCTGGCTACCAAACACATCCTGCCATTATCCACTTTGTGGAGCTGAGCCCTATGTGTTCCAGTGGCCCAGACAACGTGTGCTGAACAAGCAGGGCATTTGAGAAACATGAATCTTATTCTAACCTAAGATTTTAATGCAGAAACAGTGGAGATTCCAGAAAGCTTCACTCTTCAAAGCTGAAAGAACAGAAGAATGCAAACTATCAGCTTAGCATTATCCTTCTCACAGGTTGCCAACCAACTAAATACTTAGACAAAAACATCCTATTAAGTCTAGATACTTGTGGGGGTGGGTCCCAATTCTTTCATATTTACCCCTTAGAAGAAATATATTTTTCTTTCTTACCCTTTAAGGTCTCTGAGCTACAGAATTCACCTTAGTCATACAGAAAGATTTCCAAAAACCCCAGGGATTTTCATTTCAATGATGTAATTTGATGAAGTTCTACTTAAACTGTGATTCAAGTAAGTGAGAATAATGAACACACAGTGTTTGGCACATAAAAGCAGTCCAAATATTTATTAAGTATAATTTTCCACCACTTTTTATGTAAAGTGATAAAAATATTCTGGGTTAGAGTTTTTTGTTAATATTATAAGGAAAAGTGGACCTTCTAAAGAAAACTAAAAATCCATAAATATATACATAAATTTTAAAAGAAATACATAGAAGCAAAATGTTACTGCCAGGTTAGAAACTTGTATTTCCAAATAACTATAATTTGAACAAAAAATGAAAGTTTTTGGTATCTTTCTTAAAAGGTCAGTTAGTACTCATAAAAATAACAACAAAGAAGTCTTTCCTTTATTATAGTACTTCTATCCAGCTTCAAAAAAAAAGTACCAAGATTCAAAAGCTGAAATTAAGGTAATTTAAACCACTTCAAAGATGTTATGAATTCCCTATTATTAAAACTTATCTCATAGGTTCTTCAATGCTATAATCTATAATTCATGATTCTGGAAAGAAAACACAAAACTGACTTCGAAAAATCACTTTAAAGACAATTTTAAACTGACAACTTGCTCAAAGATATGACTGAAGAATTTAAATATTCATAAATTTTCTCTAGGTTTTATTATTTTAAGTTATCATAACCTATACTTTAATAATAACCTCAACTATTCAAACACAATGAATAAAAGGCTAAGAAGGTGGTTAACAGATTCCTAGAAACATCACTTGGCAAAATTATTGCACTAAAAAATGTAGAGTTGGGGGAGGTTTAAGGTGTTCATAAGTGATGATTAAACAATGATCTTTCAACTGCTGGTCATTTATTTTGAGAAGTAAATCATTCTTTATAAAAAATAATTGTTGGCGGGGGTGGCGCCCGGGTGGCTCAGTAGTTAAGCGTTTGCCTTTGGCTCAGGTCATGATCCCGGAGTCCCAGGATTGAGCCCCGCATCGGGCTCCCTGCCTGGCAGGAAGCCTGCTTCTCCCTCTCTCACTGCTCCTGCTTGTGTTCTCTCTCTTGCTGTGTTTTTCTTTGTCAAATAAATAAATAAATAATCTTAAAAAAATTGCTAGGAACGGTTTAAATGACCAGAAAAATTAAATTTTCTCAATTTTTATTATGTTGTCAACATAAAACAAAAGCTTCATGTTTACTCATTTACTTTGCTTTCCCTGATTTATTCATCTTCATAGCAGTTACCATCATCTAACCTACTATATATGTACTGTTTTAGTGGTGTATTATCCCTACCTACCCTCTAGAATACAAACTCCACACGGGGACTCTCTCTGTAATATACTCTATTTTATATCCAGGTCTTAGCAGTGTCCCAGGTTCATACGAGGTACTTTATAAACATTTACTGAGTGAATGAATGAACCAATTGTTATCATATGTCATGCATTGAAATGGGTGCCAAAGATGTAGTAATTAACAATGTGGACCTGGTCCCTATCATGGCAAAGCTTATAGTTTACTGAAGGTACAGACAAGTAGACAATTACGGGAACCAATATCATGAATACCATAAGAGAGGAAAACACAACAGTGATACCAGCTCTAAAACTGGAAGAAGGCTTTTCAAAATCAAATTCAGATCTAAAAGATATTTAGAAATTAGCCAAGTTTTGAAAGGTGAACAAAAAAGGGAGTAATCTACTCAACATGGAGAAACCATATGTACAATGACCCGGAGATAAAAGAAAGAAGGTCTCGAAAAAAATTCTGTACAATTCCATCACAGAGATTAAACTGAGGTGGGAGAGGTATAAGTTAAGATGCTTTTAGCAGATGCTTTTAGTACCAAGTAACAGGAAAATCCCTCTAGATCCTGAGATGACTGTACAAACAATTAGATTAGGATCCTGTTTATTCTTTTCTTTCCCAGGTCCAATCCCTCACCAAGATTTCATTCTTGACACCCCAACACTTGCACTGATCATCTCAAAGTGACTCTCAACACCTTTTAGACCTATTCGCTTCCTCTTCACATCCAGAATAGAAACAAAAAAGGATGGTAAGTCCTATTTCCAGAAATATCCTCATATTCACTTCAGTTGGTCAATTTAGGTCACATGAAAGCTAAGTACTGGAATGAACTGAATGGCCTCACCCACATCCTCTGCTGAATCCTTAGAATCTAGATGGAATCTATATCTGTGACAGCATAGTAAGCCAATAGAAACCAGGGATACTTTGTAATGGAAAAAGGAAAATTGAACGCACAGACAGCTAGCCTGTTGTATTTGCCAGGTAACTTTAGATTATATCAAAAAGCAACTAAGATCCATTAAGTTGAGCAAAGGAAGGATCCACTCAGACAGTCATGTTAGAAATGCCACTCTTTCCTCAATGTGAAGAAAAGAGTGAACAGAATCAAGATTAGAAACAGAGACAGTAGTTAGCAGGTTGGTACAAGGTGCTATCAGTATGGATAGAGTGACAATAAAAGATTCCACAGAGATATTCAACAGCTAGAATGGACTAACACTGGAGAAGATTTAAGTTTAAAAACTGAAGGAGAGAGCTATGTCAAGGACGATCCCATGTGTAATAACTGGCCAAGAGGACATGTATGGCAGCCCGATAGAAGCCAAGAATGAAAAACAACTTGTAGTGGGAAATGAGGAGTTGGTTTCTGGATATAAGTTTGGTATGTCTACAGGTTGTAGCCTTCAAGTTGTTTCAATTCTCAAAGACAAGCCATTTCAGATGTTAAAGAAGTTATTATAATTCCATAATAGAAGCAAAAAGTAAATATATCATTTACTAGTTATTAACCAGCACCCATTTCCTTATTGTGCTTAAATTTTTGTTACATAATCCCTAAATACTGATGTTATTTTCCAAAGCTAAAGGTTAGAAGGAAAAAGGAAGAGACCAGAAGCATATAATAAATCATCTGTGTCTTCCTCTAACAGGAAATATAAGTGCATATTAAATACCACCTGCTACAATGATATGGAAATAGAATAAGAACTAGAAATATCCTGATTCAGTATACAGAGGAGCAAACACTAGACTAGATAATATCAACGTCAAGTAGTGACACATAGAGAAAATAGAGTAAGATTTTTTTTTTTTAGTAATTAAACTTTATTTAGAACAGGCATTAATTAAGTTATAAACAACACTAGAACAAAAAATTTCTTCTGGAATTTCAGCTATATACATTAAACATTTTCACTCTTAATACCAGCATCTCATTCTCTTCACTTACTTTCCATCTTTTTGTTTCTCTATAATTCAGCGCACCTATTGACTTAATTTTCAGTTTACTAGTTCTTTTTTTAAAATTTATTTTATTTTATTTTTTCAATGTTCCAAGATTCATTGTTTATGCCCTACACCGAGTGCTCCATGCAATACGTGCCCTCAATACCCACCACCAGGCTCACCCATCCCCCCCACCTTCCCTCCAAGACCCTCAGTTTGTTTCTGAGTCCAAAGTCACTCATGCTTCGTCTCCTTCCCCATTTTACCCCCCTTCCCATTTGAGTAAGATTTTATTAAGTCTACCAAGACAAAAAAATATTATTACAACATGGATACCTTAGTTGCTTATAAAAAGGGCAGCAATTTTCTATGGGACAGTATCTACCTGAACATCACTTGGAGGAAGAGAGCTAGGCAGTAAGATTAGCAGCTGCAGTAGAAAACTGATTCAGCAGCAGATGTGAGGCAAAACTCCCTGTTTCCAAATTTGCTAGAGGGATGTAGCCTTATTGGGGAGGAAGCTGAATCTCGGTTATACAGTAATGAAGTAGATAAAAAACATTAGCTACACAGTACTTCATAATAAATCATTGAAAATTTCAGGATGGAAGAGAGCAGAGAAAAATGTAGAGAAGGGAGGAAGAGAGAGAGAAGGAGGAAGATAAAAAGAAGCTGGGGATAGAGAACAGAAGGAGCCAGGAGGGTTGGTATAGTGGGGAGCAGTGCAGAGGGAGATGTGGGAAACAGAGACACAATACAACAAAGAAACTAGAGAACTTTCTGTGGCTAAAGGGAATGTTCTAGAAGAGAGAGTACTTAATATTCAATTCTAAGCTATTTTCATTGATATAATATTAAAGCCATATTTTCAGGAAAGTCTGATATACTGAAATGTCCACATAGGGTGACAGTGAGAAAAGAAAAGGAGGAGTAACAGGAAACGTGGTCATCCCTATAATTAACCCTATAACCATCTTCTTAAGGGGAAAGAGAGACAGGACTTCCAGGTCCTCTGTGTCATGGCAGGTTTCCTTCTGTTTTAGCTTAGGTTTCATTCTAATGAATTCTAAATGAAATTATGTTTACATAACATCATTCATTCATATATTCAATGAATGCAACCAGGAGCAAACTGAGTGGCTGCCTTGGCATAAATGAGAGTGTTTCAATGAAGCAGTTACAGAGTAGAACTGACCTAAGAGTGACTGTACTTCAAATATATAAATCATAGATGAACTTAATTACATCAGTGGCAGTGAATTTAAATGAAGCAAGTCTGACATTTTTGCTATACTAGAACAAATCTGTACAACATATACAAAGCTTTAAGGGCCATTTTTCTCAACACCTATCAATATTATACTGTTTTGAGGATGTAGGACCAAGGTTCTTTTTTTTTTTTAAGATTTTATTTATTTATTTGACAGAGAGACACAGCCAGAGAGGGAACACAAGCAGGGGGAGTGAGAGAGGGAGAAGCAGGTTTCCCCACTGAGCAGGGAGCCTGACATGAGACTCAGTCCCAGTACTCCCGGATCATGACCTGAGCCAAAGCTGACACTTAACGACGAGCCACCCAGGTACCCCAGGACTAAGGCTCTAATCACAGCTCTGATGCTATCTGCCTTTTTCTAATGTGTAGCATTCCCACTATGGTCACTTTCTTAAAGGGCATTTCCCCTGAGTCATTTTTAAAAATACTTCAAAATTGAATGTAAAACGTGCCAACTCATTAATGACCTTTTTTTTTTTTTTTTTAACGCTTTGCAACTTTTCTTCCAGAAAAGAAAGGCAGTCCAAATATGACCTTTTGGAAACAACAGCCTCTTGCAATTAGTGTCTTTTGCTATTATGCTTCTTATTTATGGGATGTCTATAACTTTCTCAGTTTGACTCTTCTGTTAGAAAAAGTGAAAAAATATAATTATTTCTAATTGCCATGACAGATTCATTATAAAATCACTTTCAGGAAAGTTATTAACTTACTTATTCAAAATACAAATTTTTTAATTACCAGGAATAAGAGTTGGTTTTTAGCATGACACAAAACATAATATACTCTCCCTGTCCAGGAAGCTCATAAATATCTGAGCATCAAAATAATAGAAGGTATTTTAAAAGAAAATGGCAAGAAAGTACAGAAAGAATGGCAGGGTCTACTCTGGTTAAATCATGACATGAGACATAATATACTTAATATAGAGAATTGTCATGAGCATCAAATACGATAATGTTAGAGCACTTGGGACATGTAATTATTCAGTATATTATGCTACTGTATCATCCCCACAGGTCCAGGTATCCCAGTTTTACAGATGAGGAAACAGAGGCCAAAATTATCCAGCTAGTAATTGGTGGAGCCGATGTTCAGACCCACCAGTCTGACTCTAGAGGCGGTAGTCTAACTCTTGTACTACAGCAGCTCCCAGATGTACCACTACCAGGCCCACAACTTCCTGAATAAGGCAACAGAATTTTTTTTTGATAGCTAACTACTGAATACACTTTCTGAGACACTACAGTCATTATCACTCCATTAAACATGGTCATCCACTTGTTATTTGGGTTTGTACACAAATAGCAAAATGATTTGCAACAGATGATGAATCTTAAGGATTCAAGTTTATTCTAGGTAGGGGATATAGGAACCAGATGATCAAGCCAAGTGAGAAACAAGATGTATTCAATACAGGCAGCAGTCAGAAGCACAGTAAGGCTGGCATAGTATTCCAATAGTGAGTTAGTTGTGAATTCAGGCAGATGATACCGACATCAAAGGTAACAACATATGTTACCAGAGGCGAGTATAGGACAGAAGCAAGAATTCCAGTGACAAGAAAAATTAATTACTAACAAGAGTCAAGAGATGGCAAGTATGAGAAACTCCACCAGGATATCATATGTGAGATCCAAAAAAATGACCTGGACAATGTGAAGTTACACTGTGAGGTTAAAGAAATAAGTGGCATAAGGCTGCTGCAGAGGATGGGGGCTGGCTGAGAATTACATTCAATCCAAAATTTCATTATTGCACAGTGTATTATTTCAGTGTTTCACTGAGCCAGTCACACATGCAGCTAAACTGTAAGTGCCTTACCTGTAGTAAACTCATTTAATAATCACCCACAACCCTGTGCTTAGTATTATTTCCCTATTTGTGCAGACAAGAAAGCTGAAGTACAGTGTGGTTAGTAACCTGCCCAAGGTCAAAGAGCCCCTCCCAGGGCAAAACTAGAACAAAAATCCATGCTGCCTATCTCTAGAGTCCACACTCACAACTACTAGAAAGCCCTGTCTCTGCAAAGTCAGGTATCAACCAGCTAATGTCAGAGAATCTGGCAGTAGATAGCAAGACTCATGTCACAGGTCAAAGACCTGAGGTATGGGGTCAGAACTCTAGTCTTTATGGTGCAGTACATGCGAAGAAGCTAGAATAGTGACTAGCACATAATAAGCTCTCAACAAATGTTAGCCATGAAAATATTAATAATTGTTGTTGCTGTCATAACAAGAAAAGAAACTCTGATAGACTGAACCTGTTCCTCTGCCAAGTTGAAGTGATAACCTGCAGTGTGAAATTCGACTTTAGGTAAGGTCCTTAATGAGGCAATTAGATTATAATGAGGTGGGCTCATCAGGATGTGTTCTAATCCAATAGAAGAGAAGATTAAAACACAGATGTGTACAGAGGAAAGACTGTGGAAACACAAAGAAAAGAGCCATCTGCCAGCCAAGGAGAGAGGCCTCGGATGAAAACAACCCTGCCCATGCTTTGATTTTAAGCTTGCACCCTCCAAAACTGTGAGAAAGCAAATTTCTGTTGTTTAAGTTACCCCATCTGCAGAGCTTTGTTACAGCAGCACTAATACAGGGACCAAAAGGTACAAAACATAACATGTCCAGAATATATAGTAGGAGATCTTCATTAAATTCAATATGAATGGAACTGAGGCAAATACTGCCACAGGGACCCACATCACAGAGAGGGACTCCAGACAAGAGCTCAGGTACTGGGTCTGGAGCAATATAGTCAGATGCCAAGACACTGCCCTAATGCTTCTTAAATATCTTCTGCTAAGGAAGGGGCTGAAGCTTGGGGATATAACAGAGCTGTCACCAAAGGAGAGCAAATATGTGCACAGATAACAGAAGAGTTATGAAAGTTAGGAGAGCACCTAATTCTTGTCACACACACACCAATATCAGATGCATAAAAGCAATTTTAATTTTAAAATTCTTCCAAATTAAACTTCAGTAGACTTCTAGGTCACTACAGTTGTACATTTCTGTTTATTTTGGTGATGAATGCCCCAAAATAATGGTGAAATTTTCCTAAAAATAATATGATCATGGAACTCAAAAAGTAAGATCTGTCAGATCATTGCTTTTGATTCTTCATTAACAATGTACATTGCATGCTCACAACATCAAAATAGCTGAAATGAGCACAAGTCAACTAAAAGTTCTATTAGTGGTACTATAGCCAATTTCAATTTCAAGAAATAATGAGAAGTATACAGTGTGGAACAATCAGCAGTTGAAAACATTTTGAATGTAGAGGCTTTCAGCATCAGGATTCAATTGCAAAAAGAAAAGCAGACAAAGAGCTAAAGCACACCCTTCCTGACTCTTTGAACAAGCTCCACCTTTCCAGATGTTTCAGTGCATGGCACGCTGATATTTTTCACAGGTTTGATGGTGAGACTCCGTAAAAACAAATCCCATTTGCCAAAAAGGCTCTCTGTTCAAGATTAATGAAACGAAAAAGTAATGATCATTACAACAATAAAAAACATAGGGGCCACGCCACTGTTTCAGGATTTCTGTGTAACAAAAGCATCAGAGGATTTCTTAAAAGCTTTATTATTCAAATGGTGCTATTAAATTAGTAGATGGAGACTGCTGTCCTTATTAGTCATCAGCAAGCGAAGAATGTATAGGCTGTTGTCCAGCTATGCATTTTGCATGTTGTGACTCATCTATTTTTCTGTTTTTAGGGAAGGAAAAATGTAGACTTTCAGCTTGGTGTTACTGTTGAATCTCTGTGATGCTTTAAGGAAAATCATGACATCCTTTGGTGAGGACTGGCTTCTATTTATTTTTGAAGATGACAATATCTTCTTGAATAACTAAGACTATAGTGGAAATTACCAGATGCCCAATTTTACATCAAAAGATCATACTGACAGGTGCCATCCTAATACAGTCATCTGTAAGATGATAAACATGGCCAATGTTTTAAAGATAACCAGTAATGTGTCTTCACATACTAATGAATTTTAAATTCAAAAAGAAAAATTAAGAGTACACATTTTGAGTATTTTAAAATATTCATAAGTATAAATAAGATTATTTAAACTTTCTTTTATTCTCCTCCAGGATATGCTAAACCTCTGTAGAGATATTTCTAGCTTTTAGCTACCAAGGAATTATATATTTTTCTTGAAGAGTAGCTGTTATTTTAAGATAAAATATGCCAGATTCTAAGGGTTTTATATATGTATAAAAGAATAATCTTAACCCTCAAAGATTTTCCAAGGAAAGCTACAACATGAATAAATCTCAGCATATATTTATTAATATGAATTAGAGAGTCTTACAGGTGAATTAAATATATTTCTGCTTGTTATACAATGCATACAACTTAAGAATAAAAGAAAAGCTAGCATTTTTCTACATGCTTCAAAATATTTAAGTTATGCTTTCTGTAATCTTTTGGGCCTTTGAAAGTGCTATTTTTACATTTAAATAAATGAAAAATTAGAACTAATCATAAGGAAATTAACCCCTCTAAATTCACTAGGCATTTTAGTGGGAAGTTTATAAACCGGAACCGAAACCCAGATTTTTCTCAGAAACTTCAAGGCCTCTGGTTAAGCCTTCAGCTCAGGTCATGATCCTGGAGTCCTGGGATCAAGCCCTGAGGCAGGATGATAACCGGGGAGCCCGCTACTCCCTCTCCCTCTGCTGCTTCCCCTTCCTGTGATCTCTCTCTCTCGATCTCTCTCTCTCTCTGTCAAATAAAAACATAAAATCTTAAAAAAGAAAAGAAAGGAAACAAAAGAAACTTTAAGGTTCTATACTCTTAGGGCAGAGAAGAAAAACCTAGGAACTCCTATACAGACATTGGCAAGCTCTAAGGTAAGAGCATTATAGATACAATCAATTAGTTTTATTTCAATAAAGTCAGTTGAGTTCTACTACAATTTAGTAAGTACCTACTGTGTCTTGACACTAAGGTATGTACTGGTTCCTGGAACCCAGAAGTTCCATTCTTCAAAAAAGAAAAAAAAAAAAAAAAAAAGAAAAGAAAAAGGACAGGAGACAAAATCTATATATTCTCCTAATTACCAGCCAGAGTAAATCAGGGCCAGACCCACCATTTCTGAAATTAAGTTTTGGTTTTTTTAAAGATTTTATTTATTTGACAGAGAGATAGATCACAGATAGGCAGAGAGGCAGGCACAGAGAGAGGGGGAAGCAGGCTCCCTGCTGAGCAGAGAACCCGATGTGGGCCTGGATCCCAGGACCCTGAGATAATGACCTGAGCCAAAGGCAGAGGCTTTAACCCTTTGAGCCACCCAGGCGCCCCTGAAATTAAGTTTTAAGTCATGATAGAATCATATACAACTCAGCACAGTAATGTTTTTAAAAATCTTCTGAGGGATGGGAGAGCCTGGTAGTGGGTACTGGGGACACCTAAAGCATGGAGCACTGGGTGTGGGGAATGGGGAATGAATCTTGGAACACTGGGGAAAAAAAATTAAGTAATAAAAAAAATAAAAATTAAAAAAATAAATTAAAAAAAAATCTTCTGAGAAGAGCACCTGGGTGGCTCAGTCAGTTAAGCGTCTGCCTTCGGCTCAGGCCATGATCTCAGGGTCAGTTCAGACAGAGCACCATGCTGGGCTCCCAGCTCAGTGGGGAGTCTGCTTCTCCTTCTCCCCCTGCCTCCCTCCACTCCAGCTTGTGCTTCTCTCTCTCTGTCTCAAATAAATAAATTAAAATAATTTTTTAAAAATCTTATGAGAAAGACATTATGATATATATCTTCTATTTATGGAACTAGAACCTCCAGTTAAAATTTTGTCATGGATCAATTAATCTTTCATGGTTTTGGCAATCAAGTTCCAATTTACTTATCCTTCAGGAATGTATTAAGTATTTGGCACTGGGAAAACTATGAGGAAAACAGACCCATTCCTGCCCTCTTGGAGCTCAGAATAAAGATCACTAACTCCCTTAGATCCAGGCTCTGCTCTTCAAGAGGCCCTAGACACTCAAGGGCCTTCCTCAAAATTGTCAAAGATCCCTCTTGTGCCTGGGGATAGTAGAGGCTAGTACTTATGTCCTGGGAAGAGTCTCAGGCTCAAAATAAGATCCACATAGGGTCCCCGTAGTCTTTGTATTTCCCTTTCAGACACTTCCCAAATTTCAATCCTATGCATGAGATCAACCAGAGGTGCTCCATTACTCACATCTGTGAGGTTGTTCCAAGGTTCCTAGGCTAAGCCTTATCTCCTGGAGGATGGCCTAGAGACCGCATTGTTCTCTGCAAACCAGTGGATTATTTCTTTCATGGGATTACATAAGATTGGGCTTCCAGAATATCCATGGCATGGTGATTGTGTGTGAGGCTCACTGCCATCTGGCATAAGATGAGTTCAGAACTCTGGGATGCCAACAGTGCACTGATAACCATTTGACTTGATTTCATATGTTGGATCTTATGTTGGAATCATGTGTTAGACCTTGTGTATCTGTTTTCTGACCACTGTGCTACAGTGTATAGGATAGCAATAAGAATATTTTCTTTTTTTGTTGTCACCTGGTGTTTTATTTGGGGGGGGGGTGACAGGTATATTTTCCCCTGTGTATCCACCACTAATGACACATCACTACTGCTCTATAGGCTCTGTGCTTTATGTAAGGGAGTCCTCTGGGGTTGTGACATCTAATTCATACAAAGCCTTTTGAGACTATTTTTCTATAATACCAAAGGGCCCTTCTGATGAATGCCCTCTTTTGCCTCCCATATATGTGATGGGTGTAATACTCTCCCAGGTCAGAAACAACCATTCTTTGCTCATATAGGACCACTCTTCTCATTCCAGTCATTTGGGAAAGTTTGTAGTATTCCACTGTGATTCACTACAATCTACTGCCTTTGAAGGAGCCAGCTTAATAACATGTATTATATAGAGAGATATCATTAGATATATGAGGGTCATCACTATATTCATTGATCTTTGAGAGTGGCACTAAACTCTGTCATTTATACGTCTCCCATGCAGCATAGTTTCGGATTTATTATCTTGGCCTAAGTAGTATAGTTTTAGGCGTACTTGCCTTTTCCTCACATGGAAATAGTCTGATGGTTCATCCAGATGCTAAATATTTTCTTATCAGATACTCAGGAAATCTTCAAATAACTACATAGGAGTTATATAATCCCTGGACTTAGTTACAGTGAGCAATACTTGAGCTGTCAACTGGCCTCCATAAGCCCCAATCTAATAAGAGCTCATCGATGGCCTTTTTGAACTCCCAGTATCAGTATAAGCTTGAATGCTGTACCTAACAGCTTTCAAAAGTTTTGAAAATTTCCTTCTTCAGAGTGCAGTTACTCTGAGAAATGGCAATACTATTTGGAGGTTAATGATTGAGGGAATTACTACTATATATCTCTCTGGGTTGTTGTGGGTTTCTTTAGGGGAACATGCCTGGTCCTTCAAGTGATGGGCTCTAGGTCTGAGAAATGGCTCACATATAGACACTAAATAATGATATTTTTTGTTTGCAGTAGGTGGCATGAGCCACTTGACTATCCACTTTTAGTCTACGTAGTCCCTAAGAACACCCAGGTAGATTCCTGCCATTTGATACATCCTTGGGGCAATTTGGTCTACTGCCAATGATATTAACATCACCTGTGTTGTCTCTAATGTGTAGGTGCTATCCTTGGCTCCTCTTCTGGGAGGCTACAATTTTAATGGCACTAGAGAACCTGACTGTCAACAGTATTTCCTACAATCAACCCTGCTCAACAACTGAACTTCTCAGTGTTGCTGATACCCTCCTTTATAGTACATTCCTTCATCTCCCATATGCCCAAACCAAGTTTCTGTTATTGTGAACATTAGTATGGTTGGTTCATTTGTTAGAATTAATTAGCCAATATTGAAACATTATTATTAACTGAAGTCTATACTTTTAGTTAGATTTCCTTAGCTATTACCTAATGGCCTCTTCCTGCTTTGAAGTCTTATCCAGTCAGCACACTATATTCTGTTTAGTCATCTTGTCTCCTTATGTTCCCCTTGACTGTGACAGTTTCTCAGACCTTCCTTGTCATTGATGACCACAACAGGTTTGAAGACTGCTGGTCTTCAATGGAGTTTTCAATTTCTTTGTTATGACACAATAAGATGCTACAGGCTATCTTATGTATTTCTTTCTTTTTTTTTAAGATTTTATTTATTTGACAGAGAAAAACACAGCCAGAGAGGGAACACAAGCAGGAGGAGTGAGAGAGGGAGAAGCAGGCTTCCTGCTGAGCAGGCAGCCTGATGTGGGGCTCGATCCCAGGTCTCCGGGACCATGACCTGAGCTGAAGGCAGTCGCTTAACCAACTGAGCCACCCAGGTGCCCCCATCTTATGTATTTCTTGCCCCAGTCCTAGAATCAGCCAGTTTCCCAAGAAGTCCTGGTTTCTTTTACTGGTAAAAATGTCTAAACTATGCACACTACATTGTATACAATATCACACAACCTTCAGAACTCTCAGCTCCAATTTCTTAATTCCATACATTTTTCTGTGATGTTGATGTGAAGACCATGCAAATTACATTTTCTGGACTCTCTTGTCGGCTGGGTTTCAAGTATGTTCATTGCTACTAAATGCCATTGATTCTAATCTTTCTAGCTCACAAGGAAAAAAAATATATGTATGTAGGGCGCCTGGGTGGCTCAGTTGGTTAAGTGACTGCCTTCGGCTCAGGTCATGATCCCGGAGACCTGGGATCGAGTCCCACATCGGCTCCCTCCTCAGCGGGAAGCCTGCTTCTCCCTCTCTCACTCCCCCTGCTTGCGTTCCCTCTCTGGCTGTGTTTCTCTCTGTCAAATAAATAAAATTTTAAAATATATATATATATATATATATATATATATGTGTGTGTGTGTGTGTGTACTAATCCCCACACGTGTGTATACACACACACAAACACACACACATACCTTATATATACTTACACATATGCACATATACTTCTGTATGGGACCATACTTTTTTAGGTATCTATATTAAGATAAAATGAGTTCAGAGTGATATCTCCAATTCTAATTCATGCCACATGGAATATTTTGATCACTTTCTCATGCTTATCTATCAACTCACACCCCCAACAGTAAGAAACATCGTTCCCAGAGATGGTGCTTTTTACTTAATCTGTGTGGAGGCAAATAACCTACACAGCTGCAAACTCTGCATTCTAAACTATGCACACTACATTGTATACAATATCACACAACCTTCAGAACTCTCAGCTCCAATTTCTTAATTCCATACATTTTTCTGTGATGTTGATGTGAAGACCATGCAAATTACATTTTCTGGACTCTCTTGTCAGCTGGATTACTGGATTAGGTTCTGCCTTGGGAGCAATAAAAAGAAAGTGAAAAGCATGTGGAGGGAAGGGCATAAAATCGCATTTTACTCAGTTTCATCAGCATTGTTCCAATAGCATCAAATCGTTGGCTCTAGCCTATACTTTCTTCTTTCACTTCAAGCATTAACCTCATCACACCCACTCAGCTTTGGATATAAATCTGGACCTGTTCTTTTTATATAGTGGGAATAACAGCTTGTCTCCCTTACTTATCCTTTGAGTTACATGCTCCTTAGGCTGTCCAAGTATCCAGCAGTAGCGTTGGTAGTCTGAGCACCTGCCAGGTTACGGCACTTCCACAGAGATCTAAGAAGAGCTGAGCAGAAGTTTCCCAAAGATGTCCAAGCTTGAGCCCTGCAGGGTGACTCTTCTATCTCCTATAATCTGATAATACAATTCTTTTCTTTTCCTAGCTCTAGGAATGATAGCTGCTACCAACCATTATTAATCTTTGGATGTTGTCCACATCCCCTGTTTGCTCTCTTCCATTATTATTTTATTTGCCTTTCACCAATATTTTATCCAAACTCCACATTAAATGTGCTCCATCAGAAATACTTGGTATTTTGTTTCCTCAATGAATTCTACCACTCTTTCACCCTCATTTGTCTGCAAATATCTGCTGGGTGTGGAGCCTACTTAAAGGAAAGAAAAGAAGAGAGAAAGAGAGAGAGAGAAAGAGAAAGAAAGAGAAAAAGAAAGAAAAAAGAGAGAAAAAAAGGATAAAGAGAAAAGAAGAGAGAAAGAGAAAGAAAGAAAAAGAAAAAAGCAAAGCAAAACAAAGAGAGAAAAGAAAAGTTGGGGGAAGGAAGAAAGGAAGGGAGGGAGGGAGATAAAAAAAAGAATACACGCACATTAACTAAAAAATAGCCCTAGGACTTTGTCTTTTGAGTACCTTCTCACCACCCCAGCTAATTTTGCCTTTTTCCAGAACCCATGGGACCTCCCCACTATATAGCAATAGAAAGCTAAATGCCTCCACATCCTGTTCCAATGCTAGGGCCAGTACCTGTTCCAATTGGCTTATAAGTATGTCAAACATAAATAGTTTGTATATCACTCTATATATGTGTATTGTCCCTCCCATAATTAAGAACATTACTAAAGTTAACATTTAGGGAAGGCACAAGATGTGACGAGCACTGGGTGTTATATGTAACTAATGAATCATTGAACATTATATCAAAAACTAATGATGTTGGCTAATTGAATTCAAATTTTAAAAAGTTAACATTTTGGAAGTTCTTACTTTCTATGTGCCATGTGGAGGTATTCACTATTATTATTTTCCCTTCTGCTTTTTAGCTAAGAAGCTTAGATATAGATTTCATAACTTGCCTGAGGTCACACAGCTTTCAAGTGGTGGAGCCAGGATTCATATCAGGCAGTTTAACTGCAGAGCCTGGGCTCTTGATTGAGATTTTATACCTATCTGGGAACATAAAGTGAGCTCAATTGGGGCAGGGCAGAGAGGGACATAAGAAATTAAAATTTTACTTAAATGTGGATTCAGGAGAAGAGACTATATGAAGAAAGGGATTGAAACCAAGATTAAGAGACTGATTTAACAACAGAAGTAGGTTATTTAAAATAAACTCATTTCATTCATTGAAGATACTAAAGGTCTTTATTTCATTTTAAGCTATTCTGTGACTCCTTGTCAAAATTTACTGAAAAAAAAACTTGGTTTATTCAAGCCTATCTGAGTCCCATGATTCTGTGCTCTCCTCATGGTAGAGCTTTACAATAAACCAGTATACTCTTAGGATGACCTTTGGAGTCAAAGCTGGACTTCAAATGCCACTTCTTTTTATTAACTGTATAATGTCAGGCCAACCTAAATATCAAGGTCTCCATTTCCTAAACCAGTAAGACATTGACTACATCTCCCCTACAACTACAACTACTTGACCTCTGAATGAGTATTCTTGTTTAATAGGATTAAATGACATCATTCATTTACAGCACCTGGCCTTTACAATGGTCTTTATGATTGTAAATTCTTCATTCTTCTCTACATTTCATTTTTCTCTCCATTCTTCTCTTAGGTTTCACTGTTTAGATTTTTCATGTTTCTGCTCTCTAACTGTCACGTTCACTGTGTAGGTCTATTTATGGGCTGACAACATCAGTTACCATATAACTTTCTAAATAAGCTTAGTAATTGAGAATTGAATCCTGTTAGCTTAGATGACACCAAAAATAGTGCTAAGTATCTCAAAATGATAATTATCCCTTCCTTAATTTTCTACCTATCTAAAAATAAGGTCCTCCAGATTCCATTTTGCATGATATGAAAGCTCCTAGATCATATGAATTGATGCCAAATGCCCTTTTCCAATAATTTGTAAAGAAGAGAAGGAGAAAGGGAGGGAGAAAAGAAGGGAGGGAATGAAGAAGAAAGATGGGCTGGGTACATTCTATCTGCCAGCATCCAATTGGATGACTTTCCAAAACTCATCTATTTGGTTTTCAATGAAACAACACTGCAATCCGTTACTATACTTCACTTTCCTGTGTAAGCTACCTTGGGTTCTTACATTCACCAAAAGACTACTAAATTCCCAACAAATGAAAATTTGACCTCAGTCTAGAATTTTGATAGAAATAATAACAAAAGTCTCTTCCTAAAAATCTGCAGAGTCCTGCCATCATAAAAGTTTAAGGTGTGAATTTCTACCATATATATATATAATATTTAATTTAAATACATATGTGTGTATATATATATGGGCTTGAATAAACCAAGTTTTATATATATATGTGTGTGTGTGTGTGTGTGTGTGTGTGTGTGTGTGTGTGTATCCCATAGGTACCTGATTGGAGGAAATGTATTTAATTGAGGCATCACAGGGTTCCCACAGATAAATTTTCCATGAAGAAGTGTAAATATAATATATAAATTTCCATATTATGAGAGGAAAACAATATTGTGAGAGTCAATAAAAGCAATACATATGGTAATTAGACTCTTGAGACTTACAATAAAAAATGATCAAATGGCTATTCAAAATAATTATACAGATAAAAATTGAAGACATTTGAAAGCAATCTATAAAAAAAAGACCAGGTAACTTTGGAAGCCAAAGAATGTATAGAAATTGAAAATGTAGTCATTGAAATAAAAGTAAACCTCAATGGGTTGGTCCAGAAGAGACATTGTTCAAGAGATAACTAATAAAATGCAGGTTAGAACTGAAGTATATACTTAAAATGTAGCAGGCAGAGATAAAGAGAGAAAAATTTTATAAATAGCAATTAAGGACTATAAAGGAATGTAAAGGTATAAATTGTAACAAGTAGAAAGGATGGGGGCAAATTTTCAAGGAAAAAAGTGGCTAACAAATGTATAGAATTGTGGACAATCAAGAATTAACAATCAAGAAGTAAAAGAACGATTCAGGGAAAATTGAACAAAACCAAATCTATACTCTGACACATCAAAATGAAACTGTAGAATGCTAAAAATAAGAAATAACCAATAGAAAAAAACAGATAACCAACAGAATAATGACAATTAATAAATAACAGAGCACAACAACAATATAAAAAACTTGTAAAACATACGAAGTATACTTTTTAATACCTGAAATAAAGTAATGGTTAACCTAAAATTTCATACCTACCAAAACTATCACCTAACAGTAAGTGTGAAACAGAGACATTCTCAGAAAGAAAAGGATTGAGGAAGTTTACCTTCAAAAACCCTCAATGAAGGAAATTATCTTTAAGAATACATTTCAGGAAGAAGAAAATTGATACCACAAACAAGCAAAGATATAGGAAAAAATACAATTTTATCTAGAGCCAGTTCTAGCCTGCATGTAGTGCTAATCACTTGTTAGAAAAATGAATACATTATTTTTATTTATAAATTAAAATAGAAAGTAGTTATATCAAAGTATAAATTGTTCAGAAGAAGAGGAACATGGCAATATTTTTAAAGAATTACCAATTTCTAAAATAAAGACTATAGGTGAGAACACAGAAAATTTGTTTTTTTCTATACTGCGTAAGGGTTTTCAGTTTCTTCATGCAGAGAAACTAGAGGTTGATATCAGAACTTACTGTATATCTTCTTTGTATTTTTGTTCAACTCAAACAAAAATAGTCTTCAGTCACTGTCATTTTTCCTTTATCTTTTTAAAAATATTACCTGGCTCATTTGTGTCAATATCAATTTATGAAATCTGAATGAGTATTCTTGGTTAGTAGCCACTGATAAATATTGAAATCAAAATTCTGAGAAGTTTGAATGTGTCTGAACTCTTTTTTTTTTAAACTCTCCTTCTTGATTAAAGACCAAATACTTCTGAGCAATCCTTCTATATCCCTATGTGTCTAAACTACGAAACAGAACAGGACAGTTTACTTTGTATTTCTTGACTCTCTCTCATTTAATATTATTTTTAAAAATCATGCTGGTGCTTTCTTACTCAAATCCTTTCACTACCCTGGCACATAATTCAGCTACAGTGGGCCAAGACACAGCTCATTTGAGCATCTAAAACAATTAGTTCTTATATTTCTTGCGTGAATTTTTTTTCCACCAAGAGGATTATTTATCTTAAGGGAAAAATGTCCCTTATCTCTTGGATATTCATTAATACTCTTCTCTCAGCCAGCTCCAGGCCTAAAACTTTATCTTCCTACTGAAAATATAAACGTAATGATTCTTTCAGTATTTCGTTAATGTTTTTTAATGCATCAGCTCACTTAGGGTGTTTGTCTTCCTGATGCTATCCTCACAATTTAAGTATTTAAAAACTTTTTATAAATACTCTTTTAGAATGTGAGCAAAAGATAATTTCATCTGTATTTTTCATACCTCACTTTGATTCTTTGCATAGTACAAATCTTAAGAAGATCCTCACTGCAGTATGCAAAACGACCCTCCAAAGATGTCCATGTACTAATCTCTTCCATTTAACATTTAAAAAAAGGTGAGGGGTGTAATTTTCAGAAATAACTAAAATTACAGGCTTAGGAAAGGGCAAGGACTCTGGATGATCCCTGTGTATCCAATTTAATCACAAGAGTCCTTAAAACCAGAGAATTTTGTACATATGGAGTCAGAGATATACAGGAGAAAAAAGAGTCAGAGATATTTAAAATGTGAGAGGGACTTGCTGTGCTGTTACTGGAAAGAGTGACATAAAAAGCATGAAAAGGAGCATAGGCAACCTCTAAAAATAAAGACTAGCTTCAGCTGATAGCTATCAAAGAAGCAGGGACTCTAAGGAAATTAATTTGACCTACAACCTGAATGAACTTAGAGATGGAATTTTCCCCAGGGACTCCAGTAGGATTCTAGCTCAGACAAGCTCTATTCTCAAACTGAGAATCCAGCTTAGCCATATTGTGTCCAGATTTCTTAGTCATGAGCCTGTGAGATAACAAATTGGTGCTGTGTTGAGTCATGAATTACACAGTAATTTGTTATAGTAGCAATACAAAACTAATACATTCACAACTTTTCCCTTACGGAATTCTATCTCATAGAAGGGAGCCTATAAACCCTTACATTTATGAAGCTGGCCCACACAATATGTAGATTATTTTTCAGTATACACCAAGCCTTTCCTTCATGGCTATACTAACTTCTAAAACAGCATTGTTTCTTTTCTTCAAGGCTTTCTATTTCTTTCTTTTTTTTTTTTAAGATTTTATTTTATTTAGTTGACAGAGAGAAACACAGCTAGAGAGGGAACACAAGCAGGGGGTAGTGAGAGAGGGAGAAGCAGGTCTCCCTCCGAGCAGGGAGCCCGATGTGGGGCTCGATCCTGGGTCTCCAGGATCATGACCTGAGCCGAAGGCAGTCGCTTAACCAACTGAGCCACCCAGGCGCCCCAAGGCTTTCTATTTCTTTTATTCTCCTAATTCTTTTGATAATAGGGTCAAAATTAGGATAGCAGTTTCTGTTCTCACTTTCTCTGCCTTTTGGGAGATGAAGTCATCAGCAAGGCAAATCAAGAACATGTCAGATACTCTGATTTTAGCCAATTGAGACTTCCAGCAGATGTCCAGAAAGTCCCTCAGTTTGCCTCTGTGCCAGTTCTGTAATTTGTGGCAGGAACACATCATCCATTCCCTCCATCTGTTAGTCTGTCACTGTCAAAAGTAAGAATTCTGAAGAAGTAACATTTATGTATTTGACTCTGAGATCATAATAATGTTACTAGAGCACTCTCTCCTCTTACCTTCACAAATGCTCTCTTTTGAGGTCATTTTAACATTCAGTCATGGAGACTTAGATTTTGCTAGTTCAATAATCTCTCATGTCTGGCTGAAGGATCTCAGTACATCAGAGTTCAAGTAACAGTTACTCCCCTCCTCCAAAGGGCTAAGTTCTCAATCAGGATGACACAAATGTCTTACCCAGCACCATGTTTTACTACTAATTCACAAATATCAAGAACAGAGACACAATCAGTGCCAAATAAAAATCTGGGATGTTCTAACCCTACCAGATTCACCTGCCTAAAATGACTTCCACTCTGGAATGTGTTTTCAGTTAGAACAACCAGCACTAAGAATATCTATTAGAAACATTACAGGGAAGCTGCTTAATTTGGGTTTCTCTCAAATTTTCTACTTTACTAGTAAGGTACCCGCAAAAATTATATGATGAACTTCTCTTCTCCAGTTCGGCTGTGTCTTATAAATCCGTAAACTATAAGTTTATTTATAATAAACAGCCCTAACAAACCAGAAGTTTTCTGCTACAAGGATATTTGGTCAGTATATAGTAGCTCCTGGAAGACTTTTATTTATATTCCAGCCAGTGAATTTCATCAGAATATTCATAAGGAGATGTAGTCCAGTCAAAATTGCCTGGCCTGAGGAAAATGTGAGGAACTGAATTAAAGACTCACTTTTCTTCCAACTCCCAATTACAGTCAAGGCCACTGCTCTCCTGTGATGCTCAGAATTTCTCTTTCCTTTAAAAGAATTATTCCTCAGGTGCCAAACAGTCCACTCTCACCCCCACACCATTATAATTTGGCCTCCAATGCTCCCCATTGCCTCAATCCACCAGTAATGCCTAACTAGCCTAGAACTATACCCGATGTACTGAACAGCTCAAGGTTTATCTTGTTTTGATTGTTTCATTTTTATTTTGTTGACATCATTGTCTCCAAGTGGTCCCTAACTCCATGAAGATAAATGGATATAAAATATATGTATGCTGGCATTAGGAGGACAGTGTACTCACATCTACATTACCAGTTCAGCTCAGTGCATTTGGGAGTTCAGCATATATTAGCATATGTCTTCCTGATGTTGGTTACTGCTGGTCCTCCTCTCCTGCCTTTTATGTGTATTTTTACAAGTTCCAATTATCCTTTGTGAATCCATTTCCACAACTCTTTAGGACATTAATGAGGTTAAACTTTACCACCTTATGTAATAATCTCATGTTGAGAGAGAGATCACAAAGAGGCAGAGAGGCAGGCAGAGAGAGGAGAAAGCAGACTCCTCCTGAGCAGAGAGCCCCTGTAGGGCCTCAAGCTCAGGACCCTGAGATCATGACCTGAGCCAAAGGCAGAGGCTTTAACCCACTGAGCCACCCAGGTGCCCCTGATTCAACTCAAGCCCAAGGAGCTCCCAGACTGGCTCACTAACTACACAGAGATCAAACCCTGCACACAATAGGCAGACAGCCATTGCAGACAACTGGACTGAAGGCAAATATGGTTAAGTCACAAAAATGGAGCACTGTAACACACATAGGAGGCACTCCAGAACTGCCAGATTATGGTGAAGGGACACTGCACTTCAAGGGAATACAAGACATCTTCATAAGTTCATTATTTTCAAGACCAGGAGACGTAACTGACTTTCCTAACAGATGAAAAAAAAACACAGAAAGAGTTAGACAAAATGAGGAGACAGAGGTATATGGCCCCAATGAAAGAATAGGACAGCATCACAGCAAGCAAATAAACAAAACAGAGATAAGTAATATGTCTAATAAAAAAATTTAAAGTAATCATTTTAAAGATACTTACTGGACTTAGGAAAAGAGAAGAAGACCTCATGAGACCCTCAATAAAAAGACAGAAAAACAAAAATCAGAGATGAAGAATTCCATAACTGAAATTAAAATTATAATGGATGGAATAAATAGTAGAATAGAGGAAGCAGAATGGATCAGTGACCTGGAGGCCAGATTAATGGGAAACAATCAAGCTGAACAAATGAGAGAGAAAAAAAATAATAAAAAAAATGAAAGTTGACTGAGGGACCTCCATCAAGTGTACCATCAAGTGTATTTAAAATGGCAAAAAGTAGTAATAATGACAAAATTTTAAAAGCATCGAGAAAAAAGGAAGCAGAAACCAGGGAAACCCACAGGGCTATCAGGTGATTTTTTTAGCAGAAACTGCAACACAGAAGGGAGTGGCAGAATACATTCAAAGTGCTGAGGGAAAAATCTATAGCCAAGAATACCTGGGAGAAGTAGGATCCCACTAATGACTAAATTTATCCATAATCCAGAAAGATAAATTTAGGTTAGACTTGGATTTAGTTATTAAGAAGTAAAGAAACGTTTGCCTGTTGAAAACAAATAAATATGAAATATCTCCCCACACACCAAAAAAAATTATTTCTTCATATCTAGGTTTTTTACTCATTAATATATGTAATAAAAACATAGCATATTGTCCTATAACCCTAGACTTATTTCTTTGGCTGCATAGGCCTTCATTAGCCTAGGGTTAGTAAGTGAAATTACATTATCTGACTGTTTTTGAGAATTATTCCTCCTGGAATAAATTTCAATTTAAATTGGCAGTTTTATGGACTTCTTTACTCCTAGTTATTTCTTAAACCAATATACTCCACAAACAACCATATGAAAGCATATTTTAGTGTCATAAAAAGTTACCCTTCTGAAAACTAATGAGGGGAATGCTAAGGATATATCTTTCTTAGAAAGAAGTAAAATTCATAGCTGGATAAATAGAATGATGTAAAATTTTTGTTACTCAAAATGGTAGTTGTGGTTTGAATGTAAATATCGGGATACATAAAGACAGATGAGATAGGTAGAGCTGAAATTTACTACATTATGAAAGTGACTTCCTCTGAGTAGAAGGGTTATGTTTAAACTCTTACTTTTTTCTTTATATTTTCCATATTTTTAAAACTTCCAATAAGAAGAATGTACCATTTTTATAATCAAGCAAAAACAACAAATGTTATTTTTGAAATTCCCTCTGACACTTATGTTATCTCCCTCCAGTTGTCAAGGAACAATTGGTTGCCAAATTCCAGGAAATTAACAGCAATTATCACCAGCTGGCTAGCTGCTAGGATAGTCACTGGACTGTAATCCACTCAGCATGAGACAGAAAACCTTGAAGGGATAAAGTCAATGATAAATTAAACTTGAAAAATTAACTTCCCAGGAAATCACATACCAAGATGGCCCACTCACTGAGCACTGGACATCATTCTTGAAAGTCCCATTTTAATGATTTCAGCAGAATCAGACCGTTAAAACAGACTACTGAATTTCATGTGTTTCAAATGCATGTTTGAATTTCTTACATTTGAGATACCTTGTACAATTCCAACTAACAATGAAATATTTCCTTGCCCAGGAGGTGACAATAATATTTATATATAAACTGTGTTTTATTTAATAAGCACTGGGTTCAAATACACAACAAATAGCAGTGGATTGCATACTGGCTTTATGAAGATACAGAAGATAGAGTCCTTTCTAAATTCCCTACAATCTAGGCAGGCAGACTGACTACATGAAAACATACAAGCTCATTCTGAGATTTTCAGGAGGTGCAGTAAGAGCACCCTTCATCCCCATTCAGCTTCTGATTATGTTAAATGCATGTAAGATGTTAGGACAGAAAGAAGACAAAAATTAGGGAAAGCACTTTTATTTATTGCAAAATAGGCTTACTTATATTGATCCAGAATTGGACAGACTTACCAATCTGGTTAGAGGAGACTCTGGTGTGGCCCATACTACAGAGGCCAAAGCTGCCCCTGTATAAGTGTTAGCACAGAAGAGCAGAGCAGAACACATGTTCTCTTTGGCCAGAGAGGTACTACAGAAGTGGTTCTCAAAGTGCAGTTCCGGGACCACCCAGGAATGCGTTAAAAATGCAAAGTCATGGGTCCACCCTAGACCTACTGAACCAAATCTCCGGAGACAGGGTCCAGAAAATTATTAAAGAGCGTTACTAGGGAATTTGGACTCACGCTAACGTTTAAAAATCATCTGCCTTACAGAGAGAAAGCGAGATATTGAGGGAGAAAGATAAGAAAGCCAAACTATGCATGGACATTTTCTCTTTCTGAACTCTCCAATAAGATAGCTAACTCCTCATTTGTGGGGAAAAGTGGGGGCAAGGGGGAGATAGAAGAGAGGCTAGGAGGGTTATACTATTGGAACTCCCTCCAAAGAGAAGGAAATATCAAGAGTAGGAAAGAAGCATTTCCCCTCACTAACCTTCTTTAGCTATTGGTTCTCTTAACCCATGGACTTTAAACATTAAGCTTATGATTACATGGGAGTTTTTTTGGTCCCCTTTGATGGAGATTACAAGAAAATCATGACAATTTGGCTTTCTCTTTCATGAAGCCACTACTCCCCTTACAATCTTATCTTCATATAGTACATTTCTGGGACCATCAGAAGATTTTGTTTCTCAAAGTTTCCCAAATAATTTAAAATTCTAAATAAGTAAATGTTGAGGAAAATTTTGTAACTCCAGAAGGGAAAGTTTAAGGCTAATATTAATCATTATTAAATGCCGAGGGCTATTTACAGACTGCATTTGATGACAAGGAAAAAATCTTTATTCTTAGCTCCAGAAATTTTAAAAGATTTAACTCAGAGGATTTATCTAAAAGTCTCACAGCGAAACTTAGCAAATCAAGCTAAAACGAATCTACTTCCAGAATTTCAGCTTATAACCTACTTAGCCAGGCAATTTTTTTCTTTATTTAGTCAGAGAAATAAAAAAGTACAAAATACTTTTAACAGTCCAATAATTCATGTGATGAGTAAAACTGAAAAACCTAGAACTGTTTATATAGCTGCATAAACTGCACACTGGTGATATTAAAGGCATAATTACCGTGGAGGACTGGTCATTTCCTGTTCCACTTAGGAATTATATTCAAGTCTATCATATACCTAAAGTCAACAGCACACTCTCACTTATATTTCCCATCTCAAATTATATTCACTGACATTGCCAGCATAACCAAGATTTTGCAAATCAGTTAAATGTTAAATTAGGAAAGTCCACTAATAATAGTCAGCAGAGATTCACATATCTAAAATAAATTTCTTGTCATTTTTATATTTCAAGGAATAAATTTAAATACAAAAATTAAATCTTGGTATAAATTAAAAACATCAATATCCAAGTGAACTAAAGCCTCAGTTAAACCATCTTGTTATTTAAGCAAAATCTAAAGAAATAAAATTTTTCCCAAACTGCTTATCATGTCAGGTATTTGAAGGGTTCTTGAAGTGCTTATGAACTCAGGATTTTTTCATAGCCACAGACTGGAGATCTTCCAAGGAATTTGGCATAGCTCCTTTAGGACCTCAATACATGAATTTGTCTCTCCTATGAACCATCTAAAAATTTCTAAAGAAATAACAGATGGAAATTGTGCAATAATACAGATATATATCAAAGAGTCTCTCTACTAAAAAAAGACACTTTTAAATAAAAGATACTTTTAAAGCCGTTATTAAATTTAAAGTAAGAGAGAAATGTCCAGATCACCACTTCTCAGTCCAAAATAAGAAAAAACAAGAGCCCATGAGCTGAAACTTGAACAGGAGTGGTTAATGGCCAGTAAAGGTGAAAGGTGGGGTCGCCCATATAATAGTTCAGATGAGAATACTAAATTGGGGTTTTTCATGAGATGAGCTAAAACTGAGACACCTGCATTAAATCTGGGACCTGGTCCAGGCAGAACAAAATGCAGTTTCCCTTTCCCTCCAGGACAAGAGCTTAAATTCTGATACTTAGAATTCCCATCTATTAAAAGCAATCAGATATGAGTTCATCAACAAAGATGACTGAAACCAGAGGATTCCATGAAGAATAATAACAACAGCAAATTAAGACCTACAAAGACATTGGTATTTATTCATTTGTTTCAAACACAGATGTATTTTAGTTCTGAATTACTGTATAACAAACCATACTGAAAACTTTTGGCTTAAAATATACCATTTTCTTTTGTTCACAACTGTAGTGTATCAGGAATTTATGAAAGTCTAAGTTGGTTGGCTCATATTTGATCCACTTGGAATCAGTGGGAATCACTAGGGCTGGAGGAGTTCTTTCCAAAATGTCTTCTTTAATCATATGGCTGGTGCCCTGATGCTCCTTGGCTTCTCTCTCCCTTCACATGGTGTCTCATACTGCAATTCCTGGTCACTCAGCTTGAGCTTCTCAAGCATGGTAGTTTCAGGTTAATCACACCTCTGGTATGTTTGTTGGCTTCTAACTAGGGTTGTGGTATTCAGCAAATACATATACAGGCCACCCACTTCAATTTGAATTTCAAATCAAAAAAAAATTTTTCTTTTTTTTTTAATATTTTGTTTATTTATTTGACAGAGACAGAGACCACAAGTAGGCAGAGAGGCAGGCAGAGAAAGAGGGGGAAGCAGGCTCCCTACTGAGCAGAGAGCCCGATGTAGGGCTCAAACCCAGGACCCTGAGATCATGACCCGAGTCAAAGGCAGAGGCTTCACCCTCTGAGCCATCCAGGCACCCCCCAAAATTTTTTTCTTATGAAATATCCTAAATATTGCTTGGGACACACTTACACTAATAGATATAGATATAGATGATAGAGATAGAGAGATAGAGACATACAGATATATATATAAACAATCTTATTCTAAGAAGTAACAAGTAGAAGTCTTCCAGGCCATGTAAGGACCTTGCTCAGATTTGAAACAGTATCATTTCCACCTTGGAATATTGGCCAAAGCAGTCACAGTGCCCATCCAAATACCAGGAGTACAGAGATAAATTCACTTCTTGATGATGAAATAGAAGGGTCCATTTGAGATGGAATATATTATGGTGGCCATCTTTAGAAAATACAGTCTGCTGAAGGAATATAAGCACATACAAAAGAAAAGATTTTTTAAAATATGACAATAATGGCCTTGTAAAATAAGTTTGGAAATGTTCCCTCCTCCTCAATTTTTTGAAAGAATTTGACAGAGATTGGTATTAACTCTTTTTTAAATGTTTCATTCATTCATGAAGCCATCTTACCCTAGATTTTTCCTAATTGGAAGGTTTTTGATTATTTATTGAATCTCTACACTCATTGTTGGTCTGTTCAGATTTTCTTTTTTCATGATTCAGTCTGGTAGATTATATGTTTCTAGGAATTTATCTATTTCTTCTAGGTTATCCAATTTGTTGGCATATAATTATTTATGGTACTCTCTTACAATTCATTGTATTTCTCTTATCAGTTGTAATGTCTCATCTTTTATTTATGATTTTATCTATTGAGTCTTCTTTCTTTCTTTTTTAAAAAAGAGTTTATTTTATTTATTTTAGAGGGAGAGGGACAGAGTAAAGGCAGAGAATCTCAAGCAGACTCCTTGCTGAGCACAGAGCCCAATGTGGGGCTTGTGCTTACAACCCTGAGATCATGACCTGAGGTGAAACAAAGAAATGGACACTTAACTGACTGAGCCACCCAGGCGCCCCACATCTTCTTTCTTTCTTAGTCTAGTGAAGGGTTTGTCAACTTTGTTTATATTTTCTAAAATCCAATTCTTAATTTCATTGGTCTTTTTTCTTTTTTCTATTTCACTTATTTTTGCTCTGATTTTCATTACTTCCTTCCACTAAATTTGAGATTAGGTTGTTCTTCTTTTTCTAATTCCCTGTGGTGTGAAGTTGGATTGTTTCCTTGAAATCTAACTTTTTTCTTAATTTATCACAATAAATTTCCTTTTTAGAACTACTTTTATTGCATTCCATAGTGTTGGTATATGATGTTTTCACTTTCATTTGTTTCTAGATGTCATTTTGTCATTTGATTTCTTCTTTGACACATTGGTTGTTCAGGGATATGTTGTTTAATTTCTACTAAATTCAAAACTACATCAAGATATCATTTTAAAAAGCATATTATAATATCATTGAAAAAAGTAAGAGAGAAAATTACAAAAAATAAAGCTTTTAGAAAAGATGAGAGGTAAGCAAAAAAGAACAAAGACACAATAAAATAGAAAAAAAGTAAAATGATGAAGACAAGTCCAAAATTATCAACAATCACAATAAAATTAAATGGACTAAACTTGCCAAAGAGTCTCAGATGTGAAGGGGGAAAAGATCTAACCATATGCTCTTCATAAGAGACATGCCTAAAATATGATAAAATGCAAAGTTTGATATAGGAAGCTGGAAAAGGATATACCAAGAAAATACTAATACAAAAAAAAGTTGGCATGATTTTCTTACTATCAGATCAAGTTGCCTTCAGTCAATGAATTTGGTTTCCATACAGCCTGAGCTACAGTAACAAATGAGACTCCTAACATACTTGCTATATCATATGATTATCCAGAGGCAAGAGATCAGTCAAATCTGGGAAAACAGAGGCAATGGAACAGAAGGTCATTAAGAGACTCATAGTCCTTCAAACGTGAATGGTCCACCACCACCTGCAGTACTGATCTCTTTTTTTGTCTGTTGTGTTGTTTTTTGTTTTTTAATGCATAAAAACCAAGTCAACAACATGTTCATGTATCAGCCACAGAAAGAGGAAAAGGAGAGATAAAGTAATTACTTTCCTTCTTGCACATAATGAGAAGTTATTTCACTTTGCTCCCACCTCATTAATTAGAACTGAGAACACCTCATTAGTTAGGTATATGGATACAGCTTGTTGCGAAAGAGACCAGGAAAGGAAGCTTCTACCTGGGAAGCTATGTGCCATCTAATTGAACTGAACAGGAAGATATAACAATTACAAAACTGAACAGCCTTAATAAAATAGATTTAACATATGCATAATGAGAATTTAGAGTTATAAGATGCATCTAATAAGTTGAGTATTACAGTGGAATATTTCAATATGCCCTTCTTAATGATTAATGAACCATGAAGAAAAAAGTTAATAGATGTAGTAAGTTTGAAAAGCATAACTAATAATGTTTATTTCACGGATACCTATAAAGCTCTGTACCCGCATATTAGAGGTGCACATTCCTCTCAAGCACACAGTTTCTGTACACAATCCATCACATGCCAAGCTATAAAATTACTCTCAAAAAATTTCAAAATTCACTATCTGAATTACACATTTTGTAACTATAGTGTTATAAAATTACAAGTTAATGTCAAAAAGATACATTTAGGATATTAAAATCACCCTTTTCAATACTACATGAGTCAAAGAATGTAACAACAATTTCTAGGAGACTAGTTTATTTGGGGCCTAAGCAAATCTATACGAGAGATTGAAAATGTGTGAAAATACCTTCTCACAAGAGATTACTGATGCCATAACATTAGACCTTTCTCACCTTTTATTGAATACTGGGGAGCCTGAAGTATGGGACTTGGAGAGGAAATGGACTTTAAGATATCTTTAGTATAGTGGATGAGAAAGACCTGCAATTGGATGACCTACTTTATAATATTATAAACTTTGCAAGGAGGAAATAGTAACTTCTAATAGCTTGTCTTATTCTCAAATATTTACTCCCCATTTCTTGTAAGCAAATTATGAGTCGCATCACTGCCATAAGATATGCAGTGCCTCCAGTGGAGTTGTATACACATATCCAGCACATTAATTTTGGGGTTGGTCTCATCATTCATTCTGACCAGTTGTACATGAACAAATAGGACATTCAACATGTCCATACAATAGCTTTAATAGACAATGTTGTTGTTTTTCCATATCTTACTCTTTTCCCTCTACTATGAAAGCAGCATGTTCCAAATAAGAAAAGATTCTTCAGCCTGAATCCTTAGGAAATCTAAAGAGAGCAGGAGCTAACATTAAAAAAAAAATTTTTTTTTCACCACAGAGATCATAGGATAGTTTGTTGCAGGAGCAGACCAATCTAGACACTATGCCTGATATGTCTCTCATCACACATGAACAGGAAGCATGAGCATATTTCCCATCATAATAATATGATGTTGAAATTCACCTTTTAATGTGGGAATTCTACTTACTGTGTTTATACTCACAGTCATGAATTCCAGACATCTGGTATAAGCTATTATCCTAGTGACTAAACCCTGAAGATAGGAGCTATCCCTATTTTCATCTCCCTCACACAAATGACTGAGTATTTCTGGCAATACAACTTGGCTGGGAATAACTTTGGTAACATGGAAAATGCTTCATTTTCTAAATTTCATAGGTTTGGGATTAGAGTTATACTTATCATACGTGCTCTATAAAATATTTGAACTCTTAAAAAGTGAGCCACTTAGAAGATTGGCATTCAATTAATTAACTTTTGACTTCCTTCTGTGTAAGGCTGTTAAAGAAGTCCTAAATCACCCTGAACACAAGAAATTCCTTTGGTTGAGGTGGAAAAGTCTAAAAGAGAAGGAAAAACTTTGAACTTTAATTTCTTTGAAATTTAATAGCCAGGGAAAAGATCATATGATACTAATTTCAATTTCTTTGCATTTTTGTTTTTGCTAATTTAACCTGCAAAAGGAGTTAATTTCCTTGAATGTTGATTTCTCCCCAGGGACCGAGAATATGAAGGGGTTCGTACTACAAATTTGAAGCATCTCTATGTTGACAATTCATTATTTGCATATCTTAATATCATGTAAGGTAGTCATAAACTATTGATAGGCTATTATGGAAGAAAATGGCAAGAAAAAATAGACATAGTAATAAATTTTTCAGTGTTATAAATGCTAACTTAATATTGAATTTTTAGGGGGTCCAATTTCAGAGCCTTGGGGCAACAAAATTATACTATCCATCAGTGGTCCCAGAATTATACCTAAGGGAATACTGGTTTATACAGAGGAAGTGGCTTCATGAAGGTAGAAGGAGGACTGTCTTTGTAGGCTGATGATGTCTTCCCCCAAAGGGAACAGACACAGCATTGGTAATTCACAGGTTAATTAATTAAATCCAGTGGGCTAAGAGAACAAGAACAGCTAGAATGTTAGGGGAGTTGAACTCTTCTTTACACTCTTGATATATATTTTATGTGGCAAGAGTTCCACTGTCATTGCATCTTTTCATTTGTTCCACCCCCATACATGATCCATCAGTTGGTGAAAAGAAATTGGGCACATTTAGCCCAGCCACTTGTTGTCCTTTCTCCTTCAGGAGAGAGAATGTGCTTCCTACAGAGAGAATGCATTCTCTCGCTCTCCCCTGCTAGGGAGGAAATTCTACCACGCTAAAGGACTGAGTGGTAGTGTGGTTTAGGTGTGTTAAGCTAGACAATGCTGAGATAACAAAATTTTAATGGCTCTATATAACAAAGTCACCTTCAATCAGCAGCTCTACAGGCTGAGTCATTTCTAAGCAAAGACTCAGGGATCCAGGTGGTTTACATCTTGCCACTGTACCATTTAAACATGTAAAATTCTGGCAATTTGCTAAGGTGAAGAAAATTTGATGTCACAATAGAGTCTAAATGCTTTAACCTGGAATAACACATGGTATATGTCTAGAACTAGTTTAACTGCAAAGGGGCTAGGTAATATTGAAAAGCATGTAGAGATTTGGTAAGCAGATGATATCTACTATAGGAGATTTACAATATTATGGTGAATACTATTAACAAATCCATTTGCCAATAAGATCTAAGCCATATTTACCTTCATCAAGTTTATCACTATTGAAGGTGATTTTTTATCCTCTGTCTGTCCATTTGTCTTATTTTCTAATTGCTTCATAATTTTGGGTAGAGTGGTGGTGTAATTTTTTATTGCCACAGCCACTGGCTTCAACAATGAGTGTTAAATGACAAGCAGGTATAATACAGAATCTCAGAACAAAGGGAGAGTAAGTCAGACAAAGATTTGGGAAGTAAGTAGAACCTAACCTTGGATTTGAAAGATAAATGAGATTCTGAGCTTTAAAGTAAAATTATAAATATTTTGTGTATCTTTCTCTTTCCCTATGTATCATCAGAAAAAAAATTCTGAAAGTATATTTTCTTTATCAAATAAAGACAAAGAGATATGGAAAAGTCAGTGAATTAATCCAGAGGTTGTGACAGTCCTGAAAGATAGGTCCTAAAATGTAAAGTTCCTGGCTTCCCTGTAATACAAGACCCTTATTTTTCTCAGTGGCTTAAAGAGGATGTGTCAAATATATACTAGGTCCATGCAAATACAGACATTTTCCATTGGACACTATGACACTGGAGATGCCATCAGTGAGATCCAATATGTCATTATTTGCTAACATATTTCAAGATACTCAATCTGATTCACTGTAAGACTTCTTCCTCTAAGTGCTTTTTCTTGCAAGTGCACAAAGAAAACTGAACTTCATCAGTTACTTTGAATGTCATGTTCTGCACTCATTGTCATGGTAGTAATCTTTCTAGTAGATCTTCATTGAAACTTGGCAAATGGTAAGATTTCTTCTCTAAAAACTTGTTAACAGATAATCGCCTCACTGCCTTTTACTGTTGTGAGTCTATTAAGTATGCCAAGTATTTTTATTCACAAGTCCAAGCCTACAAGATTCCAAACTTGGTATTCTCTATCCTTGCAAACATTAGTTTGATGTTAATGGAGAAAAATCAATGACTTTGTTCTTCAGTGATTGAGTCTCACCTAAACAAGAGCTATAATTTACTGAAATTCAATTAATGACATTAAACTTCAGTATGTGTATTACATACACAAAAGTGTGAATTCCTTGATTAAATGTTTATCATATAATGATGTCCTTCATGATAAGAAGAATGTTCAATAAGCAAGATAAATTTTTTTGTACAAGCAGGTAATGTTTAGGGTGATTTTATCATATAAGTAATTTATATTAAGGTTAAATATATACAATATGTGTTACTCTTTGAAATGACTGACTCAGTATCACATAATGAAACAATTACCACATGTCCCAGTACTGAGTCTGTTCTGTATTAGTCCCCATTCAACTCTTTTAAATCAATATTAAAATTATTATTAGTTATTATAGTTTGTTAGCTAAAACAGGCATTGGTCAAATGGCAAGTGACAAAAAATCAATTCAAACTAATGTAAAGAAAAGAATAGAGGAAAAAAGAAAGAATAATGAAGGAAAGAAAGGTGAAAGACAAAGAAGGAAGGAGGGAGGATGGGAGACAAAAAAAAATAAATAATGGCCAACTAAGTGGTCTAGGAGTAGGTTTTGTTTCCTTTGGGCATACATGGATTCATATATCAAATATTATCAAAGTTTCTCTCTCTCTCTTTCCCACCCCCTTAGTTTTTCTTGAAAGATGGGCACTGCTGGTATAACCACAACTTTATTTTCAAAGCTTGAATTTGGTTTAAGAAAAATAAAGAGGAAAAATAAAAGAAGTCCACAAGAGACCTGGACTGCTCCATTTTACATTGTATGTTCAAACAAACCTATTACTACAACAAAAGTGATGGAACACTCTGTCCAGGGACAGCATCACAGAGCCACTTCTGTTACCAGATTTAACAGAGAAGTGCGATTACAGAAAAGCATGGCTAATAAGCTAAATGTAATACGTAACATTACTCTTTATTTAGTGCCAGGTATATTTCTACATAAGATCTCAAGGATTAAATAACACAGTAAACCTGACACATCAGTACTATTATTATTCTCCTTTACAGGTGAGAAAACCATGGGTTATAGAAGGACTGAGAAAGTGACAGGGCAATGATGAGACAAGCCAAGATATATTTCAGGTATTCTGACCTTATAATACCATCATTTAATTAACATAGTAGAAAAATAAAAATGCATAATTTTCACATTCTTCTATAAAATGTCTCATCTAAAAATAATAAGATTCCTGCAAAATCTAAAAATCTAAACCTTACAGTTCATACTCTTGTCACCTATATTTCTTCTAAGATAGAGCATATATTATCTTTATTATTTTCGAATATATCTATGTAAGAAAACTTTACATTAATCTCTTGATTTTAACCATAAAAACCACATGGCAAAAAATCCAAACTATTATAAAAATAATTTTCAAAAAGGAAAGTGATTCTATAATGCATTCACTTTTGGATTAGCAGCATCCATACCCAGCAATGTTCTAACCGTATCTAGCAGCTCAGCTAGACAACACTGACACTCCTTTAGCTTCTCATCAGATGTGAAACAGAAGGTGTCAGAACATTTCTGAAAATCATTTTGAAAGAAACTACTTCCTTTGATCCCAAATCCACATTCTGGGTGATTATTTGCCTTCATCCTCCAACACATTCTCTCTTATTTTCTTTTTCCTCAACCCTCACCTAGAAGAGAATGATATCTCTTTGAGATTATATTTGAAACTGGAAGTATATGATCATGTAATTCCTTATGGAAAAATTAATAGCATACAGAAGAACAATTCTTCATGAATGTGTTGTCATTTGTCATTTGTAGCAAACGGAGTTGAAGAAAAAAGTAGGAAAAAGGGAGAAAAAAACTTCTAAATTGTGTGTGTTTATGAGTCATTTGGGCTTGCATAAGCATTGTAGGAATTCCAATAGCAACTTTTGTGCCTTCTTCAAAAATCACAGTCACTGTAGATGAAGAGATGCAAACAATCTAATTTCCATTGCTTCCTTAAATTCAAATTCCAGTTAGTTAACATACAATGTAATATTGCTTTCAGATGTACAATATAGTGATTCGGCACTTCCATATATCACCTGGTTCTCGTCACAACAAATGCACTCCTTAATCTCCATCACCTATTTCACCTATTCCCCCACCTGCCTCCTCTCTGGTAACCCTGTTTGTTCTCTCTCCCTCGCTCTCTATTTTTCCCCTGTGTTCATTTGTTGTTAAATTCCACATATGAGTGAAATTATATGGTATTTTTATTGCATAAATATAATTCTATAAGAAACATTTATGTTTACTACTATAAGAAACATTATGGAGCGCCTGGGTGGCTCAGTTGGTTGAGCAACTGCCTTTGGCTCAGGTCATGATCCCGGCGGGAAGCCTGCTTCTCCCTCTCTCAGTCCCCCTGCTTGTGTTCCCTCTCTGGCTGTGTTTCACTCTGTCAAATAAATTAAAAAAAAAGAAAATCTAAAAAAAAAAAAAGAAACATTATATATTGAATATGAATAAAGCTGTAAACATATATTTAATATTTCTTTAAGAAATATTTATATATTTTATATACATATGTACATATTGATAAATCATTCCATGCATATAAATCCTTCCATAAAGTAAATAAAATTGACAGATATTTATAAATATAGTACTGTGGACTGAATTGTGTTCTCCCAAAATTCCCATGTTGTATTCTGAGCCCCCAAAGTGACTGAATCTGGAAGCAGGGTTTTTAGGAGGTAATTAAGGTTAAATGAAGTCATAAGAGTGGGATCCTTATCAGATAGGACTGTGGCCTTAAAAAAAGACCAAGAGGGGTGCCTGGGTGACTCAAGTCATTAAGTGTCCACTTTTGACTCAGGTCATGATCCTGGAGTCCCGGAGTCCAACCCTACATTGGGCTCCCTGCTGGGCAGGAAGCCTGCCTCTCCCTCTCTCACTCTTCCTGCTTGTGTTCCCTCTCTAGCTGTGTTTCTCTCTGTCAAATAAATAAGTAAAATCTTAAAAAAAAAAATAAAAATAAAAAAAGATTACAAGAGCTTGCGTCCTCTTTCCCTCTCAGTCTCCTCCTCCCTTACTCTCTTTTCCAGCCCTCCCCTTCCCTCCCACTCTTTCCCTCCCCTCCCTCTTCCCCCTCCCCCACGTATAGGTACAGGGAAGAGGCAGCCATCTGTAAGCCAGAAAGAATGCTCTCCCCAGAAACCAAATCCACTGGCAACCTGACCTTGGACTTCCCAGCCTCTAGAACTGTGAGAAATAAATTTCTATTTTTAAACCACCAAGTCTATGGTATTTTGTTATGACAGCTCAGATAGACAAAACATATATGTATGCACATATAATACTAGTAACAATGGTCAACATTTATTTAATGCTTACCAAATGTCCCAGGTGTTATTTTAAGCCAGTTACATGCATAATTTTATTTATTTCTCCCAACAATTTTATGAGTTATGTATTATTAATATACTGATGTCATATATTGTTCATATTCACATAGTAGAGCTATGATACATAGTGTAGACAGAATTTAAACTCACGCAACATAGATAAGTTCAAAATTAATTAATTATTGCAAAAAAAAAAAAAAAAAGGCAGAGGGGGGCCTGGGTGGTTCAGTTGGTTAAGCGACTGCCTTCAGCTCAGGTCATGATCCCAGAGTCCTGGGATCAAGCCCTGTATCAGGCTCCCTGCTCAGCAGGAGACCTGCTTCTCCCTCTCTCACTCCCCCTGCTTATGTTCCCTCTCTAACTGTATTTCTCTCTATCAAATAAATAAATAAAATCTTTTTTTTTAAAGGCAGAAAAAATGGGTGCAAGTGATTCACCATTTAAAATATTATTTTTAATAATTAATTAATTATCTGCAAATTAATTAAAAACTAATACTGGTAGTTAGACCTATTTTTAAAGGATACAAGTATAAATGTTTCCTTTCGAAATCTATTTTACTAACTTATTACCAACCTACTTTAGTGCTTTACTTAGACTCAGCTTAGTGTTTTTCAAGTGCTACCATTTCAGCATAAATATAAGTGTTGAATATTAAATCAATGGCAAATATTATCCTGCTAAGCATCAAGGCTTCTATTTTTAGCATGTAAACAGATTTCTTCCTTCTGCATAATGTTAAACTGAACATAACTCTCTCACCATTTGATTTTCTTATTAAAGAATATACTTTTACACTGAATTCTAATACTTTTAGAGTGAATTCTCTTTTGCATTATATAAAAATATTATATTTGTTACTCCTTTTGGGTGAATTTTTCCATTTCAAATACACACACACACATACACACACACATACTTAACACTATCAGAAAACTGATTATGCTGGAAATCCATTTGACACTTATAAAGAAAGACTAATATATGAGTATATCGCACATAAAAATTTCCAAAACATTAATTATATAGGTAGCTTTCAAATATTTACACTAATATTGGAATATATTGTTCAGTTAATTAAAGAGGTTGAACAAATTTTATGAGGTTTAAAAATATGTTTGGTTTTTTATGTTATGAAATATGTTTAAAATTTAAATTCACATCTACCAGTTATTGATTGAGATAAAATAAAAGAAATTCACATTTAAGGAACCGATATATTCACTTTCAACTAAAAATTGATATATTTTTCATTTTATTTTGTTACTATGAAAAAGTATATCAGCTAGAATAAATTTTAGCTGCTTATGAAGAAAACTGAAAGTAACAGTGGCTTTTAAAAAGATATGGAAAGCACTAGCCATAAAAAAAATGATAAACTGGACACCAACAAAATTTAAAGACTTCTACTCACTGAAATCCATTATTAAGAAAATAAACAAGTGAACCACAGACTGGGGGGGGGAAATATTCACAACACATATATCTGACAAATAACTTTCATTCAGAAGAGAGAGAGTATATATATCTTTTGCCCCTTTTAAAAATAGTAAGATTTATTTATTTATTTATCTATCTATTTATTTTTTGACAGAGAGATCACAAGTAGGCAGAGAGGCAGGCAGAGAGAGAGGAGGAAGCAGGCTCCCTGCTGAGCAGAAAGCCTGATGCAGGCCTCGATCCCAGGACCCTGAGATCATGACCTGAGCCGAAGGCAGAGGCTTTAACCCACTGAGCCACCCAGGTGCCCAAGTATACATCCTCTGCAATATAGTGGATCCCAAGGTCTGATGCAATGCTGTGTGGAATCCTATGTCAGAAATCAAATTCCTCATAAACTCTCAGGGGGTAGTACTGGTATAGACTCTGCAGGTAGGAAAGGCACATGATACTAAGCAAAGGTATTAATTCTTGCCAATACAAATTGCTGGCTTTTCCAGAAGACAAAGGACTAATGTAGAATGGTGCCATATTGGAGGCTCAATGTTGGCTCTGTTGCTGGAGATTGGACATTTAGCAGCTACATTGGGTAAATCAGTTTTGGGAAGTAGAATCTCATGTTGCTGGCTCAAAAAAGCTTCTGATTTTGCCAAAGTGGCTTTTTCATTCATGCTCCCATGGTATAGCATTAGAGTTAGCCAATAACAGAGGGTAGCTTATACCAACAGGCCAAATCATTTTGCCAACTTGGTTTGGTCTGTTTGGTCTAACTTGTTTAGTGCCTCATTCATGGTAGATGCTCTCTTATAGAGGTAACATGTGATACAAAAATGTTCATACTTTTTTCCCACTTCCATATGTCCATGTACCTCTACCCCAGTCCTTTTTTTGTCTCTGATCTCTCTGTTGGTCTCCTTCTGACTGCTGACAACAGGCATGTCCATTTGTCACTGCCTACAACATATACATACTCTCATCATGGGCCACACCACACCTATACACTGTGCAAAGCTCTACCTATTGGAAGGATTTTCTCTTGCAATAGTCTTTAAAGGCCATCTCCTGAAAGAAACTATTGTGCAGCTCTCCATTTTTATCTTGCCCCCAGATACCAAGCCAACCCATATGTAAATCTCGGGAATTTTTCTTCACTATCAGCAGCTTGCAAGGATTCCTTAAATGACTGTGGGTGGGAGCTAGGGAAGGGGATCAGACAACAGAGATAGGTGTCTGGGATACCTGTTCATGCAGCTTGCTTGTGTCATTGAGTCTTCCTTGGGTTCAAACTGGATTTAGCATTTCCAATGTATCTCTGATAGATTGGTACTAGTCTTTCCTGACCTTACAATATCACATGTCTCATGACAGACAATCCTGCAAGAATAGTCACTTGATGTCTCATGGTCTGATACAGACATTCTATAACAGTGCTCAAGTGCATTTCAGGAACTATCTTTCAAAAGGCATATAATTATCTAGTGTATATGGCATGACCTTCTAGAACTCTGGGAAGTTTTTGTGATTTTCCAGCTGGAGCTTCCCATAGACTCACCAGAATATCTTTTCCTGCCACCAATGGTCAATATCATAACACCTGTTACAGTGTTTTTGCTGTTTACTGTTTTCTTTTATTCTACATTGGTTTTTCTTGTTTAGGTTTTTAGTGTCAGGCATTGTATTTGAAAAATTGTTGGTAGAAATAATATGGATCCTAAAATTATGCTGTCTTCCTCCAAAAAGGATTAAATTTAGTCTTCTATGGGCACAAGGTCTGCTAGGATCATCTTAACCGAATTTCAGAGATTAAGATCATTCACAGCTAAGCTGAAATTCCTACCAAGGGCCTCTCTGCTTCTACTTTATCTTTATACCTAGCGTGCAGCCCTTAAAAGTACTGACATGCATATAGGTGGGTCCACGACTCTAATATCTGTCTTCATCTCTGGGTATGTCTTTTGAAAGTTCCAGTAAGCACCTCTAGTGCCTGATACATAGTATATACTCAATAAACGTTTGTTAAATGAGAGACTGTATGAATGACTAAATGATGAACTTCTAAGCTTCAACAGTGATAACTGTGACTGATAAGTATCACTAACCAAAAAAAAATGGTTCAAAATATGTCTGTGTGTGCATGTATGTGCATGCATATTCTGTTTTCACAATACCTCCCAATATGGTAGTTAACATTAATACATTTTACAATGAGGCAACTTCAAAAAGGAAGTATGTGATTGAATTGCCATAACTGCAACAATTTTCTCTGGGAATATTTAATCTCTAAATAGCTCCTTCTTTCCCCCTTACTATATCCAAAGATGCAAGCCTCCCCCACCATAAAATACCTATATATTTCACTAAGGATCTTAACAGTACAAGAATAAAAATAATACTCATTGGAATATTTCTATACATATTGATTTATCCATTTTATACATTCATTACAAATACAATATCTCAAAAACTAAATGCAACATCGTATCTTTATCTCTTAATAGGATGGGAAAAAATAGAGGCCAAACTTAATGAGCTTCAATGAGAATATTAACACTTTTTAATGTCATTGCCCTTAAACTTAATGATGACCCATGAGAATCATAGTATGAATATCCCATTTATCACATGCAGTGACTTTTAAGTAGAACTCAATAATCAAAATAATAAAATTATCAACCTTTTGAAAGTCACTGTTTTAAGACAAATTCGCTTTTCTACAGAATGACACCCTTTTGGGGGCACCTGGGTGGCTCAGTTGGTTAAGCGACTGCCTTCGGCTCAGGTCATGATCCGGAGAGCCGGGATCAAGTCCCACATCGGGCTCCCTGCTCGGGCTCCCTGCTCGGCGGAAAGCCTGCTTCTCCCTCTCTCACTCCCCCTGCTTGTGTTCCCTCTCGGGCTGTCTTTCTCTCTGTCAAATAAATTAAAAAAATCTTTAAAAAAAAAAAAAAGAATGACATCCTTTGGTCATGTCGTATGTCTGTATAGATCTGAAATCAATCAGTGCTATCTGATAAAATGAAAGTATAAATAAAATAACCTCTTAGCACAATTCTATCAAGCCTTGAGGCTAATGCTTTGAGATATTTTTACATACTTCTCATTAAAATATTTAAATATAAATTGTCCTATCTTTCACTTAAATTCTGTATAGGGGACACACCCTATAGTGACAAAACCTTCCTCATGGCAATCACTTCCCTATCCACGGTACCGCCAAAGTGGCAGCCCGGGATTGGTCTATCTGACTTCCGCAGACGTGATCCGCTGGTGGCCGCTGCATATTTCTAAGAGACTTCCGTCCTCATGTGCACTGCATGGACTGGTGACCTTTACAGTGATTGGGCCTTATCCTCTCCCCCTCCCTTTTCCCGCCTCTCCGCTCGCCCAGTATATTTTCTGTGGCACCGCCTTAATAAACAAGATCCTGCTTCGACAGACCTCCCGGCTGGGGTGTGTTTTTGGCTGCAGACACTCATCATCCTGCTCAGCCCCACCTTTTTCCCCTGGCTGGACCAGGGGAGAAACCCCAAACCTTGTAGCCCAGGAAGGAGCTACAATTCTGTATGGTTGACACGCAGTTATTGAAGAGGTCTCATAACAGCATATTTGACAAACTATCAAGCCACCCCTGTCTTCTGGAAATATATGCTGAAGCTATTCAAATAACTTCATCTATCAGGGTCTCGATTTTCCCGCCTTTAAATATTGATATTTATACTAAATGGCTTTTAAGGGCCTGTGTACACACCTGATACTCACTAGCTGGAAATTTTTATTAAAAATTCAGACTCAAAGACCTATCCTAGAATGCTGAATCAGAATCTCAAAGCCTGGGGTTTAAATCTGGTTGATATCTGTTGTGCAGTCAAGTTTGAAAATCACTAGACTGAATGAGTTTTAAGGCCTCTCTCACAGCTTTCACATTCAGTGATTCTGTATTTTATGTTAGATAAAGAATATTATGTCAAAATCAATTTTCACGTTTCTCCAAGATAAGATATTTGGTCTATTCCCACATATACAATATGGTGTGAGCAAGTTCAATTATGTTTGAAAAGACTGAATTCATACAAGCAATAGTTTAGGGTTTCAAGGAAGGCAATTTTTATTATTATTTCTCCCTCTCTCTCTCCCTCTCTTTCTCTCTTTCTCCCTTAGTTTATTGACTTCACATCAGCACAGTAATCTAGTAACTTAATCGTAGCTGCTCAATAAATATGTGCTGACTAGAAATAATTAACTCACAGGTAAATTCCATACAAAGTGCAAACATAGCTTTATATATGCACAACACAAATATCTCACAGCTTATGAAAAATCCACAAAAAATAAAACTTGGTGGAAGAATCAGCCTTTCTTTCACAGCTTCTTCTATGCATCCTTATCCATATGATCTGCTTTCAACAATTTACTTTCATGGAAGTAAAATGAAATGGAAGGACTGAAAGGAAAGACACAGGGTTCTAATCCAAGTTCTGTCACCTATCAGTCATGGGGCCTATGGTGAGTTATTTCCCTGTCTGAGACTCATTTTCCACGTTTATAAAATGAAATAAATAGTATTTCCTCCTTTTTTAAATAAGGAAAATAGTACCTCTCCATCGAATTGTTATGATAACTAAGTGAAACAATACATAAAAATGTCTGAATAATGCCTAGCACATATAAGGTACTCACTACTTAGCTGTCTTACTTTCTTTGATAATTTAATAAAAATCAAATAAGATTGTACATTAAGCTTATTTTAAACAATGTACCATTAATGGACTTTTAGTTTATGAAAAACAGGTAACATTTATAACTCCAAGTTATCATTTCCATTTGTTTTACTAAAATACAAAATGTTGTGTGGTCATTAGTCATTTTAGGCTACATCAAAACATTCTTCTATTTTGAGGAATCCTAAAATAAGAGAAAGACAGCATGATTTTCCATGATGGGCATCAAAGATGTTCCCACTGGGGCACCTGGGTGGCTCAGTTGGTTAAGCGACTGCCTTCGGCTCAGGTCATGATCCCGGAGACCCGGGATTGAGCCCCACATCGGGCTCCCTGCTCAGCGGGAAGCCTGTTTCTCCCTCTCTCACTCCCCCTGCTTGTGTTCCCTTTCTAGCTGTGTTTCTCACTGTCAAATAAATAAAATCTTTAAAAAAAAAAAAAAAAAAAAGATGTTCCCACTGAAATCATGGCTATGCCTTTGATTCTGGCCATCAGTGTCCAGTATATCCTAATGGTAAGACTCTGAATGCAGACTTCATGAGTTGGAATCCAGGCTTTGGAACTTACTAGCTATACTAACTTGAACAAGCTATCTAAACTGTTAGTTCAACATGGGAATGCCGACACCTACGCCAAGAGTGCTACCAATCATTTGAATTCCGTCACTTCTTGAAGAGTCAAGGTTATGCTATATTCTATGCAGAGTTGAGGGACAGGGGGATGACACTCTCTTAATTCTCTGATATGTATTTTTGTGTGTGAGTTACAAAGCAGCACTACTTGTCCCCAGAGTCTCAGAAATTATCTCAAGAAATCAGTTACCTAATTTTTCCTGCCATAGAATCTCAAAACCAATTAGGCAATAAAAAGGAGTGAAGTATGATACATGTTACAACATGGATAACCCTCAAAAACATGTTCAGTGAAAAAAGTCAGACACAAAGACTACATATGGTATAGCTCACTTAAAAGTAATGTCCAGAAAAGACAAGTTAGTGGTTGCCTAGGCTGGGAGGTTGGAACAGCGAGTGACTATAAATGGGCACAAGATTTCTTTTTTAAAGTTGAGAGATAGATTCTAAAATTAGATTGTGATGATGGTTGTGCAATTCTGAAAATACAAATAAATTATTGAACAATATACTTAATATGAGTGAATGCTTTGGATGCAATTTATATCTCAATAAAGCCGCTAAACATAATAGAAAAAAATCCAAAGAGCTCAGTTTTTCATGCATCCATTAAAAAATATCACAATGGTGACAATGGTAAATAACCTTCAACTACATTTGTAAGTAGAATTCAAAGAAAAGGGGGAGTCTGAGTTGCAGAGCAAGAAAGACCATGTGAACACATGAGAAAGTTACTCACTTTGGGCACCCAGAAATAACTTTGGGTGGACACTGATGGAATTCTATGTCCTGAGCAAGAACATGGATGTAAGAACAGGGAATTTCAATGACTCTAACTTTGTGAAATCCACTGAGTATTTTTCGAGTCACTTGTTCACTAATATAGTCATTTAAGGCTATAAAATTCCATCTTAAATACTTAACAGTTTCCACAAGTTTTAATATGTTGTACCTATCTTCATTATCATTTAGTTCCAAATATTTTTGTTACCATTATATTTCTCTACACCCCACCAGCCAAAGCAAGTCACATGGCTGTGTCTGAGGTCCACGGAGTAGGGAAGTAAATTCTTCCCATAAAGGTTAAAGGGGCATAAATGAGTATTTCCTGGTCAAATTCTAACTGACTACAATTCTGAATGGCAAATATAGATGGAATTCCAGGTGGAAAAAAAGGAGTGCACCAAACTACGGTGTTTTGAAAAATTATAATCAGCTCAAAATGGCTGACAATGATTGGAAGAAAGGTTGCAGAGGTAAGCAAGGCTATTTTGCTCTTTCAAACATGTTGAGCACAATGGTAACAGAATTGCTTTTCATTTATTTTCTCTGAGAACTGAAAAATTAGACCATTGAATGTCTTTGCAAAGTCTGAACAGTAAACTGGCATATCTCCTAAGAATTTTTAAAAGAATTCATGATATCAAATAAAGCATAAGTTAAAATAATTTTTAAAATATTTTATTTGCATTGTTAATTTTATAAAGTACAGTATGCAGTGTTTTTATAATGAGACCTCACCGACAAAAAGATTTAAATGTCTTAAGGGCTCACAGAACCCTTAGTGCTCTCTACATATAAGCATGGCAGGCTTGCTCCAGATATATGAAAGGATAATCTAGACTGTTAGGGTTTTGCAAAGGTAAGTGCCAACTCACTTTATATTTCACTACAGTGTGCTATTCAGAAAAAAGTACTCAAAACAATGTTAAGCTTTTCATTGCTAATATTACAAAAAGGATATCTGTAAGTACAATAAACACAAAACAAGCAAAAACTTTTTAGCAAGGTTTTTCTCTGAATTTCAGAAACTGAGTTTCATGGAGAACGTTATTTAGTTTCTTTTAAATTAAAAGAGAAGATCCAAAATGCCCTTAGCAAAAGCAAAGAGGATTGCCAATATCTTATTAGATTCCTCTTTCTTTAACATCTGTTCTTTTAAATATCTCCAAATCTCATGAAGCATTCTGACTCCACTCTCGAAGCCTCTGTCTGTCTACTCATTTGTAAAATAAATTTTGTGCAATCCTTCTGAGCAAAATTTTCTGAAGGAGTTCAGAAGTGTAATTCTAGATAGTTTTTATTTAACAGTAGTATGTATCTCTTTCTTAATCTTATAACACAATTTAAGATTGGACTCCTGCTAACTTGTTCACCATATTGGTGCAGAATAGAAAGACATACTTCTTCCTCCAGGAAGAATTTCAGCATCAACTTATCTGCTTATTTGGCTGAGTAAACACCCTGAACTACTGTATGCTATGGTTCTTTGTGGAAGATTCATTTTTTTCTTGTTCAATTGCTTATATTTAATACTAATCTCAAGTAGTCCGCCTTATTTGCCTAATTAAAAAAATACATTTTAGTGCTAAATTAAAAGTATTTTCTATGTTAATTATAAAGTAATGAGCTAAATTTTAATGACTTCTTTTGAAATAAAAATCCATTAAATCAATATGAAGTAAGTGTTTGATAGAACTTGGAATAGGGAGAATGTACACGTATACTGAGGAAGAAATTTTTTTTCCAGATTTTATTTATTTGACACAGAGAGACAGGCACAGTGAGAGAGGGAACACAAGCAAAGGGAGTGGGAAAGAGAAAAAGAGGCCTCCCGCTGAGCAGGTAGCTGGATGCTGGAGGTGGATCCCAGGACCCCTAAGATCATGACCTGAGCCAAAGGCAGATACGACTGAGCCACCCAGCCTCCCCCAAAACTCTTAATATATGCTTGATAGGAGGATTTTACAGATATTGAGTTTAACTTTGATAAGCTAATGGAAATCTGAGCTGTACGCATGGGTGGGTCAATCTCTGCTGCTAGAGAGCATTAGAACTCCAGTCCAGTCACATGATCATCTAGGCTTGTTTCTTAATCTATAAAATGAGAATGTTTCACTACATGATTTCTTATATATCTTCTAGTTCTTAGATTTCAGTAATTTTTATCAAATTATATATTTGGACTCTAGAAATTTTTCATTGTAGCAGTAATATATCAACTAAGTATGAGTAACAATTAGCAAATTTAATTGTAATCACACTTTGCAACTTGAGGACAAACTTACACTTAACATAAATCAGGAGGTCAGAATGATAACTATTTTCTGAAATGGTACAGTATCATGAAGGAAAGATATATATAATCCTTCCAAGGGAAAAGATGAAATGTTTTCTTAGTTATTTAAGATAGGAAATTCCTGTTTTCAAATTACTTAAGAAGTGATTATGTAGGCAATGATATTTCAGAGGTAGAAAAGAAACTGCATTTAAACATAAAATTCCTTTGATATAACAAAGATTAAACTTACAGTGAACTTTTAACACTGTAAAAAGATTAAAGTATTCTAGTATTATGTTCAGGGGTTGATTTTAAAAATTGTAAATTCTCTAATGAAAGGTTAACTTTAACAACCTGTAAGCATTTAAATGACAAAACTGTATTCACATATTGTATATACAATTTTACTCACAGTTTATAACCACAATTCAACTTTTTAGTCTACTTGTAAGAAATTCTATGCAATAAATAATCAAGCCTAAGTTCAAATTTGTATATAAGAAAAATCACCCTAGCACTTTAATTTTGCATTGATTACATTATAAGTAGGAGGAAAGAGGCAAAATACAAGGGCTTTATGTTATTTGTGTCTGTCGTCAGTAGGTAACTGCCCTTGAACTTTCTCTATTCTTTCTAAATTGAAATGTTTCAACTAACTAATCTCTCTAAACTTTGCCAAACTAAACTCTAAGAAAATAGTAATGCTCATAAGAAAGAGATTTTATTCTTAGGTCTGTCCTCCTCTCCTATAAAATTTAAGAGCATCACCCATTCTTTCACTCATTCATTTATGAACAAAGCTTATGAAAACTGGTGAAAATTGTTTCATGCTCACCCATTTCCTCCTCCTCCTGGTTATATAGTTAGCCACACTTCCCTGACCCGCTTGCATTTAAGTGTGACCTTATGACTGGGGTCTGGTGAATGAAACATGAGAGATGTGATAGCCAACACTCCCAGGTGTAGAAATTTAAAACCCTCCACATATAATTCCCAAATTCCCATTTATTCTCAACTCTAGGACCAACCAGAAGGGAATCTGCAAACCCGGAAGAAGCAGAAGCCTCAAGTTTTACAGCAAATGTGAGCTAAAAGACCACATGGAAAGTTACCCAGGTAGGAATGCTAGCAAGGGTCTACAACCTAAATAAGAAATCAACTTCCAGCATATCAAAACACTGAGATGTCAAGGTTTATTTGGTCTTTCACCTAAGTATCACCATACCTAATGGAAAAATGTTGAGAGCTAGGAAAAGAGAAATAGGGATATTATTTCTATTTATTCATTCAAAAAATAATTTAATAGTCACATTTTGAGAGGGGGTCCTGGGCAGCTAAGTCGGTTAAGCACCTGACTCTTGATTTCAGCTCAGGTTGTGGTCTTAGGGTGATGAGATCAAGCCCCCCATCAGGCTCTATGCTGAATATGGAGCCTGCTTAAGATTCTCTCTTTCCCTCTCTTTCCTTCAACCACCCTCCCACCCCGCCCTCTCAACCTTTCAGTGGCTTCTCAGGTGCCTTAGAATAAAATCCAATAAAACCTATGATCTAGAAGATTTCACAAGTCCAATTCTTGTCACCTCTCTGACTTTATTTCCTCCTTCTCAGCTCCTTATATAATGTGCTCCAGCCAAGCAGAATTCATAGCTCATCCTTGAAACACAGGACATATTTTTGTCCCAGAGATATAATACTTCTTGTTCTTACTCTAGGAATGCTCCTCTCCATTGATCTATTACTTAGGACTCAGTTTCAACTGCTGTAACAAAAACCCAAAATTAACAATCTCTTAAGCAAAATAGATATTAAATTCCCTCTCTTTTAAATGTCCATGTTGAGAGTTGAGGATCGGTATACAACTCTACAATCAATAGGGACCCATGCTCCTTCTATTATGTTGTCCATCCTTAAACAGTTTTTAATCGATCTGGTCAAAGTGTTGCTCCACTTCCCACCATCACGTCTGCATCCACCAGCAGAAATGGATTAAGAGGGGCGCCTGGGTGGCTCAGTTGGTTAAGTGACTGCCTTCGGCTCAGGTCATGATCCCGGAGACCGGGGATCGAGCCCCACATCGGGCTCCCTGCTCGGCAGGAAGCCTGCTTCTCCCTCTCTCACTCCCCCTTCTTGTGTTCCCTCTCTCGCTGTGTTTCTCTCTATCAAATAAATAAATAAAATCTTAAAAAAAAAAAAAAGAAATGGATTAAGAGCACAGGGAAGACACATATTTCCATTTTAGCATCTGATGCAGTATTTGGAAAAATTATTCCCATTTGCAACCCACTAATCAGCCTTTTGTCACACAGTACAGTTAGCAACAAGGAAGCCAACAAATAAAATCTTCATTGGGAGTAATGAAGCTAAAAATTCTACTACTGTGCACTTAAATGGGAAAAAGATATTGGGAGGAATTTAAAAGAAAGTATGCAAAGATAATAAAGACAGAGGCTGAAATTAGGAAAATAACAAGAAATGTAGAAAGGATAAAAAAACAAGGATTTCTTGTTTTTCTTTTTGAGGAGACAAAATAAATCAATCATGTTAAAATAAGAAAGAGTCAACATAGACAAGTATAGGAATCATAAAGGACATTCGTAATCACAGATAAAGAAGAGATAACATTATAAGCAAATAGTGCATATAAAGAAATGGCAACAATTTTCAAACTCAGATGAATAACTTCCTTATAATAAATTATACATATATACATATATGTTGTCCATATACATACATAAGCTGTTACTTAAGATGAGAGCATCCCATCTAAAATACCACTCAATTCTATACTCTTTCCCTGTTTTATTTTCCTTCATTACACTTGTCATTATCAAGTATCATGCTGTATATTTGTTTTATTTTTTTGCCTTCTAATATACTCAAATTTAAGCTACCTGTCGTTCGTACATCATTTGTCTTGCTCACTAGTTTTTTTTAGTGACTAGGCCAGTGCCTACACAGAGTAGGCAGACAAGGAAATACGTATTAAGTCAATAAAAACACACCCTTTGTGTTTTCTCATGCATTTTAAAAAATCTGTGTTCTTCCCCACCAACTCAGACATCGTGTAAAATACTTCATGCATAATTTAAAAGCCTAGATTTTGTAAAGGCAACCCCCAGAATGAGACATGAAGGAAAATTAGGAATCAATTTTTTCAGTTTCCAAAAAAGGTTAAAATCATATTTTACTTGAATTGTTTTCCCCTTATATAATATAAGTATACTTCTATAAAGGCTAAAGCAAGCTGCTTCTCACCCCAGATTAGAGAACTGGGCTTATTTAAGGGAGAAAAATCTATTAAATGAGAAAATTAGTATTGTAAGGTTCATTTCTTCCCAGATAAAAATAGAACTACTATTAAAGTCTCATAGAAGGCATATCCCTAATAAGAACCTTACCAACATTGCCTTATAAATGAATTTAAGGAATCTATGAGACACGGACTTCACTACAAATAACCATTAATGCCTACCATTCAGCATTTAAATGTGTTGCATATAATATCTTCTTTTAAAGAATTGTAGCACTTAACTTTCTGAAAAAGACACTACTTGAAAATAGGTTTTATTCCTCCTCTATTACAGTGTGTAAAATTTGCTTTCTTTCAGAACATCTGAAAATAGAAAAAAGCAGATAGATAACTTAATAGAGAATATTCACTATTTATACAAAGAAACTGAAAACAGTTACTGTTTCTTTCTAAATGAAAGAAAAGATAAAAAATAAATGAATGACAAGGAAGATGGCTCTTTCAAAACTCATCTACCAACTGTATTCCTTTAGCAGGTTTTAGTGCCTGGAGGAAGTGAATAAGAACTCGGGTACTAGAGATTCTGAGGGAGAAAGATGGTATGGATGAGATTCAAGATAAGAGCAGTAGAGAATTGAACTGAGAATTAAATGAACTGTTGAATCCAAAGAAAGCCTGGCTTATACTTAGTCATACTAATGTTTGTTCCTTGGAGGATTTCCCCCATAGAACTAAGAAGAAGCCAGATGGACGGGTTGAGTTCTCTTTGCTATTGTAGCTGAGATACTACCAGCTTTTTAGAAGATGAAGAAACATAGTGAAGAAACAAATTACTTGCTAGTGAATCACTAACCCATAAAAATAACAACCTCTGTGCCTCTTACCATTAACTATCTTTGAAGTTAAGGCACTCTGACCATTAGGCAGAAGACTGAAAGACTAGAAATTAACCCCATATCAAGAGATATTCTCAAATAAATCAAATATCCACAGTATGAATGCCCTATCTTAATGTCCTCTCTCCTCATCACCTCCCCCACCCCAGAAATTTGGAAACTCAAGATCAGCTCACATTAAAAATAAAGAAATAAATAAGGCTTACCATCATTTCTATTTAGCATTGTACTAGCAGACATAGCCAGGGCACTAAGGTAAGAAAACAAATGCATGGTATTAAAAATGTAAAAAGTGAAAAAAAAAAAAACCTGAGAAATGAAAAAAGGAACCTAACATTATTTGCAAATAACATGACAGTATTTTAGAAAATTAGTAAGAATCTATAGAAAAATATTTAAAATTCATAAGTAAATTTAGCAAGGTTGATGGGTATAAGATCACTTAAAAAGTAATTGTATTTCTACATACCATCAACAAATATTGCAAAATAAATTTTTAAAATACCACTTACAATGGCATCAAGAATCACAGATGTCCATACAACACCAAGAGTGAACCCTAAAGTAAACTATGGATGATAGAAACACCACTCTGAAGAAAAAATGTACAACTCTGATGCAGCATGTTGATATTAGGGAGGATGGGCATGGGGGGGGTGGGAGGGCAAGGGATGCATGGGAATTCTCTGTGATTATTGCTCAAATTTGTCATAAACCTAAAACTTCTATTTAAAAAATAGTGTTTTTACAAACCAATTACACAGAATGGTGTTTGTTCAACTGAATATCCATATAAAGGATAATACTTGATTCTTAACCTACTCTCACATATACAAAAATTAGATCTAACTGGAGTGTACTTATGAAAGGTCAATAGGAAGAAATAAATAACTCCTCTAGAAGAAAATGTAAGAGAATATCTTTTTAAATAGAAATAGAGAAAGGCTTTTTAAATGGGGGGGTGTAGCATTTACAATGAAAGAAAGACAAGTGTGCTATGTAAATGACAAAGGACTTAACATCTAAAATATATAATGAAATTGACAATTCAATAAAAAGAAAACCTAAATAGGAAAATGAGCAAGAAACTTGAAATACAAAATATAAGTGAAAATAAATACATGTGATTAGACATCAGGAAGATTCAAATTAAAACCTAAGATACAACTGCACAAATGCTGGTAAGAGTAATACTGAAAAGTTTGACTATACCAAGTATTAACAAGATTGTAAAGCAATAGGAACTTTCACTTTCTATTGTAGGAATAGAAACTGGCACAAACCACATCAGAAAACTGTTTGACAGTATGTACCAAAGTTTAACATAGTGCCTATAACACTGGCATTCCACTACTAAATTTATCCCAGAACAAATTCACACATGTGTATCAAGGGACATATATAAGTGCATTCATAAGTGTTATTTGTGAGCCAAAACTGCAAACAACTCAAATATCCATCAGCAGTAGAATAGATAAATAAATTTTAGTAAATTTGTCCAACGAATACTAGAGAGCAATAAAAATAAACTAATGGGAGGAATTAATTAAAATTTTAAAAGAAGTTAAAAATAAAAGAATATGGATCATTATATGTTAAATATATTATCTAATGACATATATGTACTATATAATATGTATTATATTATCTTTTATTAAACAACATTACATGTTTACAATGATTCCAATTATATGCATTTCAAAGGCAGGCAAGAGTAATATAACATATAAGAAGCTAGGATAATGGTTCCATTTCAAGACAGGAAGTTACAGAGTAGGAGAGACCAACAGATGGGCTCTGGAGTTCTGGTAATGTTGTACCTCTTGACTTTGATGAAGAAATGAGTGTGTTCATTTTGGGATAATTCATCATGCTGCACACATTTTATTTGTAGATCTTTCTGCACTGTGTTATGTTTTGAAGAAATGTTTATTTAACAAGTACCATTATAATGCAGGATTTTGAAAATTTTAGAATCAGAGAGATCATGTAAATAATATAAGGCTATAAAAGAACTGAATAATATAATAAAGTAAAATTTAAAGCATATATAGGTAGAATGTTTCAAAATTTGATCACAGACTTGCTCCTGATGTCATTTTAATATTTTACATATTTTTAAATATTTAATGTCTTATATTAGCAGACATTTTATGTTTATATATGTGTATATATATATGTGTAAGTCTCTGTGTGGGTGTGTGTTTGTGTATGTATGTGAGAGACAGAAAGAGTAGATAATGAGATATATAGAATTTACAACCAGAGAATCTATGGGGCATAGTTACAAATCATATTAAAGCAAAAATGTGTAGACTTAAAAAAAATGTATAGTTAAATGTATTTGTTATTTAGAAGAAAGTCAAAGTTAAGCAATTCAATATTCATTTTGAGGAATGAAAACAAGAGAGAGTAAGCAGAAATTAATTACTATAAAATATATAATTAATATATAATTAAGAACTATAAAAGCTGAAATTGAATACTCAATAACTTTTTTTTCAAAATTGGACAAAATCACCTTAAAGATCATATAAATAATAAATGCAAAGAAAAGTAGATGAGGAATTATGAAATAGTAAGAGTAAAGTGGGATTAGCCTGACCATAATTGAAATTATTACAATGCTTTACAAGATGTTAAAATTAATATAATCAAAATTATGTGCTACTGGCATGCAGATATGCAAATAAAGCAGTGAAACAAAATAGAGATCCCAAAACATTACTCCAGCACTAGTACATTAATTCAGTGAGAAAGAGGAAATGTTATTTTCATCAGTGGTGATAGCAAATTGGCTCTTACCCCTGGAACTCCAAATCACAGCATTTGAAAAAAAAAATTAAAACTTTAAGTGTAAAACTAATAAAAATACTAAAAGGAAACTTAAGAGATTGTATTAAAAATCTAGGGTTTGAAAAGTCTTTTATAAAAGCAAGATAGAACACAGAGTTTTTTTTTGAAACTTGATACTAAAAATGTGAAAAGAAAAGAGGTAAAAAAGTATGTGATTAGGGAGGGTTCCTCAAGGTAAGCCCTATTTGACACAGAACTAAGGTGAGGCCACTCCTTGGTGATTTAAACAGACTGCACCAGGTGAAGTTGTCACACAAAGTCATTTTATTTGCAGCAAATAAGGAGATCGTGGGAAATAACTTCCAACACCAGGACTCTTCAAGCAGAGGTAAGCAGGGTTTTTATTTTTTATTTAGGGATTAAGATGAATATTCAGAAAAGAGAACTTTGTCACAGCATCTAAAGGCAGGCATAAGATTTCACAGGTGTTACTTAGAAAACAAGCCTATACTCGCATCCTACATTATGTTAATGAGGCTTACACTCCTCTGAGGATGGAGACTTTAACATTATCACATAACAATCTTAAAACTATGGGATAAGGGGACAGGGCTCTGGACATACTCAGAGAGTCCTATAAACTGGATGAGGTCTTGGGCGCCTTTATCTCAGGTAAGGAATGCAGGGTCTTGCTTACTTTTTTGTTTTTAATTTTTAGGTGAATTTTATTTTTTTCTCCTTGGTAATCTTTTTAAAATCTTTTTTATTAAGTTCATAGCCAACATATACTACATCATTAGTTTTTGATATAGTGTTCAATGATTCATTAGTTGCCGGGTCATGCTTACTTTCAGAAGAGCACTGAGGAAGGAATTTTACCACTGATGTATTATCTCTGATATCATTAGACTATTTCCTGGACTGGTAGGGACTTAGTTTTTGCATCCCTTTTTACTACCTTACAATTCTTAACTGATAAGATCTGTGCATTTCTTTGTAATTCTTACACTACCTAGGAAGTTCTGCAAGAAGAGTGCTTGGGCCAATAGAGTGGAGAATACAGACCACAGAGAGACCACAGAAAATAACTAGGGGTCTAAAATGACTTCTCTTGTCTAAGAAAAGCTGTGTCTGTTTTTCTTTTTCTGAGGATCCCTAGAAAAAAGGGGGTTTTCTGCTTACATATGGACATTACAGACTAGACTTATCTTTGTTGTGGGATCCTGTCTTCTGCAGGATTTTCAAAAGGATTCCTGGCCTCTACCCACTAGATGTCAGGCGTACTTTCTACTCCTCAGAGTCCTAACAATTAAAAAGGTCTCTAATCACTGCCAAATGTATATTGCTTCGGTAAATTCGTGTCACAAGATATTATTTAATTCCCAAAAGAATGCATTAGTTTACCAGATCAGATGGATTACTACACTATAAAACTCATGTTACTACACTGTAACGTGAGAAAAGATGCAGGAAAATGTATATGATATAATCTTTTAGTACCCAAAAGGAAAAACATATTGAGCATGTATGTGTGTTGTTTTTCATCCTTTATGTCTATATGTTTTAAAATACATATAGTAACTACTGAGTTCTTAGTTGTTAAAACAAAGTACAATATAAGATGTCAAGTTGAAGTTTGGGAGTATTATTTAAGTTCAATTTTGAATAAATAAATTGAGAAGAAATTCAATGATAAAATACTCAGTAGATTCTTTAACCAGTTTTTGCCACTGAATCTATATCTTGCAATAAGTATGTTATATTCTAAGGTGTCCATAGTGGTCCCAATTCTATTAAATTGCGTTCCTTTAAAACAAAGCATATTTAACTACTAGATGTTTTAATACTTTAAAAGTGGTTTTATAGGGGCGCCTGGGTGGCTCAGTTGGTTAGGCGACTACCTTCGGCTCAGGTCATGATCCCGGAGACCCGGGATCAAGCCCCACATTGGGTTCCTTGCTCCGCAGGAAGCCTGCTTCTCCCTCTCTCACTCCCCCTGCTTGTGTTCCCTTTCTGGCTGTGTTTCTCTCTGTCAAATAAATAAAATCTTTAAAAAAAAAAAAAAGTGGTTTTATAAATAAATTCACTATTTAGGGAACACATATCTTTTATCAACTCATAATCCCCATTTTCAACCAGAAATGATTACCTGAGACTATTTTAAATATCTGTCAAAGTTCTACAGGAAGACATTAAAGCATGTACTAATATTACCTATGAACAATTTCTTAAATTGAATGATTTATTAAAATGGTCAACAGTTTTGGGGCACCTGGGTGGCTTAGTCATTAAGCATCTGCCTTCAGTTCAGGTCATGATCCCAGAGTCCTGCTCGGCGGGAGGCCTGCTTCTCCCTCTCTCACTCCACCTGCTTGTTCCCTCTCTAGCTGTGTTTCTCTCTGCCAAATAAATAAGTAAAATCTCACACACACACAAAAAAGGCCAACATTTTTATAAAGTCTACAATATATCTTGATTTTCTCTGAATTTTAGGTTATGTATGAGGAGGATTTCTCTACTCATCTGACATATCATATCATTGGAAATGGAAGTACAGTTGCTGTTCAGGATGTATCTTCCTAGCCTGACTGTAGCTCCCTGAGCACAGCAGGGAGACTGTGTAGCTCACTGGTATGTCCTTGATACTGGAAGATCAATTTGATGAATGAATGGTTGAACTAACAATATACTAAACTTATCTTACTGATATGATATCTCTATAGAAAGGAAGGAAGGAAGGAAGGAAGGAAGGAAGGAAGGAAGGAAGGAAGGGAGGAAGGAAGGAAGGAAAAGAAAAAGGGAGGGAAGGGGGAAGGACAGGAAGGGAGGGAAGAGAGAAGAGAAGAGAAGAGAGGAGAGGAGAAGAGAAGAGAAGAGAAGACAAGACAAGAGAAGAGAAGACAAGAGAGGAGAAAAGAGAGAAAGAGAGAGAGAGGAGGGGAGAAGGGAGGAAAGAGTGGAGGGAGGGAGGAAAGAGAAAAGAAAAGGAAATTAGGGAGGAAATATTTTAACCAGTAGAGGATTAAATAAGCAAAGGTAAAAATTAACTCATTCAACAACTCAAAGGTAGATTATACCAGCTAGAGAGTTGACAGATTTAAGTCCAGAGGCAATTGCTTTGAAATCAGATTGTTCCAAAGGGGCCACCCTCAAGTTCTTGGAACTATAAATTAAGTCAATAATACATTCTTTATATTCCCTCAACATTTCCAATCCAAGTTCTTTCTTCCACACTGTAAGATTCAGTCAAAAAAAATATGCAAAGTTCTTTTGTAGAGGAAAATAAGGGCTCTGCAGATGTGCCTCCTACCATATTCATGACAGAGTGAGTTGGCCCTTTGTTCAAGTAGTGACATTAACTCAGGTTTTAGAATCATAAAAAGAATGACAACTTTGCCCCTTCTCATCTGATAGCTAAAGTTGTCAAGGGCACTTGCTAAAGACTACATCAAAATATGAATATGTGAGAATGACGGTCTCTTGAGATGGTAAGTATAATTCATCTGGATTTGGTAAATTCTATCTTCGTAATAAATTATACATGGGTCACATGGGCCTGAACCATAATAGCCGAACCATAATAGCTCAGAGTCCCACAGCCTTGACTGACATATTTGTTGCTCCCTTTGATTTAATCCTCTGTCCTCAACCTTTATAAGAGGTCCAATCAAATCTCTTCAACAGTGGTTTTATTCCTTTAGTACAAACAAAAATGAAGATATTATCAAATGTAAAGGCTGTCCCTTATGCATAGATCTCCATGATATATGGTCTCACCAGATATATTTCCAAGAAATAATTTGCCCCTGCAGAGAAATTTTTATGGCTTTGTTATCAGACATGAATATTACTTAGATCAGTGTTTCTTTTTTTGCCTTAGCTGCCAGGAAACTAAGCCAAATTGTGTGCCCAGCAGTAGTAATGAGGTCATCTAAGAAATCTGGTGACATAAACCCCTTATGCTCCTCCAAGCTTGTCTCTCTTCCTTTTTATTCTGTTACTGAATTTAAAATAATTTAAAATTCTGTATTTCACACCTAAATCATATGGAAATAGGTGAGACTAAAACAAGAAAACTATAAATAATATAAATTTTAAGAAATTATAATTAGACATTCTATCTCTCCATAAATCCATAAACTACAGATGAAATGTAATCTATCATTTAAAATTTTCCTAATGTATTTCAGCTATACATCTCAGATATTTATATTAATATTGCTCATCGACCTATTCTTTCAAAAATACTTGATGAGTACCAACAGCAAGCCTATTTTAAAAAAGAATATCCTAGATACTATGGTGGAAAAATAAAATATAAAGATACTACTTAATCCCTTAAACTAAAAATCTAGTTGGAGAAATGGCCATATAAAATTTAAGCAACACCAAAGCATACAACAATCGGGTATTCCAGGAAATTAAAGTGTTAATTCAGTTTTTCCATGTGGGGTCATTAGTGCATGGAACTGTATATCTGACACTGTAATTGATCCTGTAACCAACAAATTATGGTTTTATTGTCTTTTGGCTTTATCTTTTCTGTATATTTTAGAAGTATTTCTAATGATAGAGCTATTTTAGACTGAGAGCTCTAGCCTTATTAACCTGGCCTTAATTAAAAGCTTGTCTGGAAAAAAAAATAATAAGATACTAGGCGTAAAAAGAAAGACCACAGCAGAACACACAAACCAAGTGGATTGGCAAGTGGCCATTCAAAGTGAGGGAAGAATAATACGGGTCACTGACTCTCAGTGAGAGAGAATAGAGCTTAAATAGTGTTTACTGTACCATGCAGTGCTTTGATGAGGGTTATAGCAAATTAGGTCAACACCAGGGAGCATATAACACAATATTCCTATGTATTATGACATATAATGATATTTTACTGTAGTTTGACTCCCTGTCTTCCACCACTAGAAAACATAAGGATGGCTGAATTTTTCCAGTCTCACTCATTGTTTAGAAGTTATAATAAATATTGTTCATGGAAGGAACTACATGCTTAAGGGCTGATACACAGAATAAATGATGGAGCAGTCTGGAAGAAAGGATGATTCTCCTATTCTGAAGACTTATCTTAGGGCTAATTTCCTCCATGTAGACAAGGACTTGAGAGCAGGCAGTGCCTTTAGGAGGTAATCACAAGAAGCATTAGTAAATGAGGGAAAGGGAAGTCAATTTGGGTATGTCATTCAGCAGTTTCCCATAGCAGATTATTACTGCAAGCAGCTGGGGAACCCTGAAAAACACCAGACTCAGAATTATTTCTCATGAGAGATTAGAAAGACAAAGTGTTTATCCTCCAAGTGCTATCCAATGTTGGCTAAGGGTAGGTGCTGGGAATATCAGTCACCAACTCCTCAAGGATTTCATTTGTGCCCAGTCTGGACTGAGAAAGAGGCCTCTGGGAGGGAGTTGGATGTACTTGAACTAGGATACACCAGTATATACTAAATAATGAGTGCAAGGAAGATATGGATAAGGCATCAATAGTGTCTACCAAAAACGTTAATGAAACAGAGGAGATAAAAAATTGCCATATAGTTAACTATTTAATTTGAATCTAGCTGAAAAATGAGTAGGAATCAAATAGATAAAAGAAGAGGAAAGGAAAGACATAATATGAGTAAGACATATTCAGGACACCAGAGAAAAAACCAGAGCTAATGATGTGGAGAACCAGTCAGAATGAGATTTAAAAAAAAAAAAAAAAAAAAGAGATTTAAAGATCTACTAGTTTCAAATTACAGGGGTCTTAAAGGTCACCAAGGACTTTGGACTTCCTTCTGTAAACAATGGAAACTGGAAAACTTTGAGTATAAGAATAATATGAATAAAGTTTAACAAAGATTAATTTGTTAGCTATAGGTAGGAAGAAATGAGATACTGTAATGCTGAAGTGTTGATCAAATGATATTATAATTCAGGTCTGAGAAGCCTGGCTAGAATGGTGGAATTATGGCAGGAAACAAAAAAAAAGTCAATAGGACATAATGGATTATATGAACAGAATGAAGGAGGAGCCTAAGATTGCCAGAGTTTTAATCAGTTGGTCTTGGTATTTGAAACCTAACTTTCACTTTGGATATATTTTTTAGAAAATTTACCTGGTTCTGAATCATTTCAAAAAAATTAAAGTGTGGGGGCACCCCCAGGTATGCTCAATCAGTTAAGCGTCCATCTTTAGCTCAGGTCATGATCTCAAGGTCCTGGAATCATGTCTCATGTTGGGCTCCCTGCTTAGCAAGGAGTCGCCTTCTCCCTCTCACTCTCCCTCTGTACTCTCCATTTCTCAAATGAATAAATAAAAGCTCAAAAAAAAGAAAAAAAGGTAAAGTGCGATTTTCACAAATCTAAGTGTATGACTCTGGTCATTCACAATAATGACTTATATAATGATCAAGAAAGTTGGTTATGAAGTATTTTTATATAATTATTCTTTTTATACTTTTAGTCTATATATTCCTATTAAGGATTCTTAAGATATGTTTTATTTTTAGTCAAGGTATCTTGAAATTCTTGAATAAAATTATAAAACTCCTTTTATTTATCTTTTTTTTTAATTGAGAGAACTTTGTCTCCCCCTGTTCTTACAGCAAGAAACATCAAATACCTACACTGGCAAGCTCTTTGCTCAGCTGTAAGGTCATAAATATGTGTAAGAAGTAGCCCCATGATAATCACTTAAAACAATGGTTAGGATAGAGAGTGTTCTGGTTACCTACTGCTAGAAAAAAAAATGCACTCCTAAACTAATTGGTTCAAAACACTAAAATTTGTTTGACTCATGAATCTGCAATTTGGACAGAGATTTGGCAAAGTCTGGCTCTAGTTGATGCCACCTAGGCAGCTCAAACATTAGATGTTAAAACATCTGAAGGCATCATTCAATGGCAGTGAGTAATGTTCACTGCCATGCCATCACATTGCTCATTTGAATTGGCCACAGTAGGTGTATGGAAATAAGCAAATTCTACCAACCAGGGTTAGCTCTTGTTGCTTATTTGGTTGATTGACTGATAGATTGGAGGGCTTGTTGTTAAACATTTAAGCACCCCCACTGAATAACTGGCAACTAAATTATTTAGAAATAGCAACTAAAAATTCTTAGATGCAATGCTATTTAGAATTGAGCAAAACAAGTTGTTCTGGTTTTCCAAAATGCTCTTTAAAAACCACCTATATGCAAATGTTAGTGTATGTGTATATTTGTACATTTTACATGTAAATATGTACATGAAAAACTTACACATTTTACAAAGTACATACTGTCCTCTTTCCCCTTTTTCCTAGGTATGCCAAGAAGTAAAACTAATAGTTTTTGCTAAATTTACTTCATCTACTTCTAGATAACTAGAAATTGTCATTTGGCTATGGTATTTGTTTTCAGTATTACTATAAACTTTCATTTTCTATTTCTGTCTTTATATGGTTTTTATTGAGAAGTGGAGAAAAGTTGCACTGGAGACTTCTAGCTAGATGCCATCTCTAATGTATAACTAGCAAGTCTTTTGCACCTCTTTTAAATCTAAGAAAACATTGGAATAAAACAAGTATATTAAATTTAAATTTAGGTTTGTATTTCTATTAGTGAGTTTAGTGTGTGTGCACAGAATTATTTGGTGCTGATCTACTGTATCATAAAATCAGTATTTTAGGGCAAATAAAGGATTAGGCTTTTAAACTGCTTCACATAGTGAAGGTAAGCAATTGAGTGATCCTACTATGCTGTATTATTACATTATGGACTGTTAGCAGCTCAGACTATAACACTGAGGTATGGTACTATTTTGTTTGCATGCAGGGTACACAGCTGACATGGTCAGACCTCCCCCTGACTCTATTACTGAGTTTTGCAGGTAGTGACAGCTAGCAGGTCCTAAATGAGGCACTCTTCTGTACTCTCTATATATTAGCACATTTAATCTTCAAAATAGCTCCATCAAGAATGTGCTCTTATTCTTATTTTATAGATAAGAAAATTGAAACAAAGAAATGAAAATAGGTTTCCCAAAGGTCACACAAAGAGAAAATGGTAGCATTAAATGTAGATTGCAGGCAGTCTCTTTCTAGAGCTGCTTTCTCAATCCTTCTTTCCTTCTGCCTGAGCAAATGAGGTCTAACCCGGAGGATGGTATTTGATGAAACTCATTTTGGATGTTCTAATATGGCAGACTTCTTCATTTACAATGGGGGGAAAATGTTGAAATTTGTGCATTCCATAAGACTCTTTTTGAGAGAGAAGCAAACAACTGAAATTGGAATTCTTCCTTTCTTGTGTAAATAATTTTGAGCTTTGTTAGGTTTAAATAGTCCTAGAATTTTTTTCCTTTTTATCATTCCTCTTTGAATTTTCTAAAGGATAGTCATACATTTGATAAATTCAGGATTTTGTTATCTGAGAGCTAGTCACCACTGTAATTTCCTCTGGCTCATAGATTTTTGAAAACTCCATATAAATATGCAGAAATGCTTTCCTGTTCTTGGAGATCTATGAGGGTAAGAACATTGAGCCTGGCAGAGTAAAAGAGGAGAAGATCCTTAAAGGTCACAGCAGGTAACTTTGAAATATAAAATCTATTTCTTTAATCACTTGTTCTCCTCTTTAAATGTTAGGAAATTGCTTCTGTTGGATTACCTATTTAGTAGTTATAATACCCTAAGTATATATTGATTCTGTTTCTAAAATGATATATTATGTAATACTTCCCAGAGTTTGTAACATTTAATTTATACCCACCTATTTTTATAAATCTATTTTTTTTAAAAGGAGCTGAAATGAAACTAGGATAATGTCACATTTGTTACAAGATCATAAATACCTAACACCTCGATTGGCAAGTCTGGTGTTACTCTTTACTTATTCACATTTTTGTTTTTCTTTATAATGTAACACTTCCTGTCACTCAACAACTATTCACAGACAAATACCATGTTCCAAGTAGCCTGCCTGGGACTGAGATGAGAGGAAGAACTGAACCCAGACTGTACCACAAAGACTTCATAGAAGATGCAGGTAAGTAAATATATAACACCTAATTGTGGGTATTATACTCACCCAGAATAATGGCTCCCCAAAGACATCTATGTTCTAATCCCAGAAACTGTGAATATGTTAGGTCACATGAAAAAGAGAAATCAAAGATACAAATGGATAAAAGTTGCAACTGACATTAAAATAGGGAGATGACTCTGGATTATCCAAGTAAGACCAATGTAATTGTAAGAGTCCTTAAAGGTGAAAAGAGGAAAGCCAAAAGAGGAGAGTCACTCAGAAATGACTACAGAAAAAAAGTATGGAGAGATTCAACAGTGGAGGAAAGAGGCCTCAATCCAAGGAATTTGGGCAACCTCTAGAAGCTGCAAAGGTCCAGGAAATAGATTTTCCCCTAGAGCTTATGCAAAGGAACATAGTCCTGCTGACACCTTGATTTTAGCCCAGATATCAGTGTTGAACTTCTATCCTATAGAACTATAAAATAACAAATTTATGTTGTCTAAGTTTGTAACTTTATGATTTGTTGTATCAGCAACAGAAAATTAATCTACCAATGAAAAGCACTGAAAAAGAGAAAACTGCTGTAATGATAACTGAACCACATCAGAGATCTTAACCTACAACGAAAACATAAATGCCCCCCAAAAAGAAATGTGACGAAGGTCCTAGTTTTCATATGTTCTTCTCCCTGGTCTTCAAAGTACCTACCTGGTCAAGGACACAGAAAGAAACATGTGATCCTTTCATGACGGTCTTTATTGGATTGTTACAAATTTAAGAACAAACAGTAAAGCCAAAGCCAGATGGCTTAAGATCATATTCTCCTCTTTCAGATCCCTTTTTTCAAAGACAGAGGTAAAGCATATCAGGAAATAGTCTACTGGTATAAAGTGATTTCAGTAGTAAAAAAACATAAAAGGCATTTTTCTTTCCACTCAGTTGGTTTGATATTTTCACATTCTATATAATGTAGATATCTGACTTTGTGTAATTTTTGAGAGTACTTTCTTTGTATTTCTTTGAAATACACTAAATTTCACAGAGTTGCCAATTCAAAGCACATAAGCAGAAGTATACATAGACAGATCTAATCAAAGTCTTCAAAAAATTAAAGATAGAAGTGCCCCTGTAACAGCTAGCCTATCGCCACATATGCATTCAGTGATTTAAAGATGTGTGAATATTACTGAGAGAGTGAAATGCGGCCATGTCTCGTCTACAGTTAGTGCACACTGAAGTGATATAGTCACATATTTGGTACTTGAAAAAGTTACATCTATGGCAGATCGGGTACAGTAAAGTTTTTTTTATAACTAGATGATAATGGTAAAGCAAAAGGAGCGCTCTCTCTCTCTCTCTCTCTCTCTCTCTCTCTCTCTCAGCACTTACATAAAAGACACTATTTGAAAGAACAAAAGGAATAATTCCTATGGCATGGCCCTCTCAGCAACTCAAGAAAACACCCCAGTATGAGCTATAAAAGAGAGCTGTAAAATGGATTCCAGATGTTAGTCTATAAAATTCAAACAGGCTACTACAGGAAAACTAGGAGAGGCTTAGTGTGAATAAAAAGAAAGGAGGAAGCTTAAGAGACTGCTAGAGAATTAATGGTGACACCTACATTTTTATAAGCACCTATGGTCACTGCTCATGAAGAGTCTTGTGACTAAAGATCAAAGATTTCCGCACTAATTGTCAGTGGAACTCCCATCTCTTCCATTAAATGAATATGCCTTTGAAGACAGTGACCTCAGGTACTCTTTGCCAATGGATCTTCAGCATCAAGCATATTAACAGCTGGCACATAACAGTCAATGTTCGTTGAATAAATCAAATAATTATTTTTGAAATTTTGAAAAAATATTTGAAGACATAGTAAATTCCTTTCCTTAAAATAATAGGTGAAAAAAATTGGGGTTCAGACACTCTATGATCCCAAATGGATTAGCTCACATACATGGCAGATTAGAAAGTCAAGCTCAAAATACTGATTGCAAATATTTCTGAGTGGTAATGCTTTCTGAGTAATGCATGCTTTGTACTATTTCTTTTATTTATTATTACTTTTCTTTCTTTCCCAAAAGTTTGAAAATAAGTGTGCATTACTTTTATAATCAGAATTTTTAAAGCCATGTGGTTTTACCTCAAAAGAAACATATGCCTTAGCCTTAGAACTTCATATTATTACTTTAGATTTTCCACCCTACATGATTTCAAGCACATTTTCTGTATATGCTGGAAACCACTAGATTTTATAGGATAAGATAAACAATCTCTTTCTTATACTATTTTCCTTTTTCCTATCCAATTCTGAACTGATACCAAAACACAGAATCCTACAGACTCAAGTCACTCTTTATAATGGTTCTACCAATAAGCAAGAAACCTCTTCCCCTGTGGTTTGAAGTAATATAAAGAGCAATGATCCTGAGTGGGCATTCATTCATCCATTCATTCACTCATTCAACCCTGGATTTATGGGTATAAAATAATATACTTTCAGTCCTCAATGTGATGATTCTATGGTTGAGATATGATTCCATTCCACCACGACTGTTAAGTTCCTCTGTCTACCTGATCCTGGATCTCAACATTTCTCATCTAAATAATTCACTTTGTTTCCTAACTGATGTCCCTGTAGCCTGACTCTCATTCTAATCTATTTATGCTTCTTGAAGCTTTTTTAATGACACAAATTCACTACATGGCATGTTACAGGGAAATTATGCCTTTGGCCATCAGTGAAATTTGGATTGAAGGCTGATTCTTCTCTTACCATATTGGTCATGAGTATGATCTTCGAAGTTACACAAGCTCTGTTTTTCAATTCCTGTCTCTGATTTTTGCTAGCTCTTGGCCTTGGAAAAATTATTCAATCATGTTAAACCTCATTTCCCTTCTCTGTAAAACAGAGCTAATGCACCTACCTCAAAGCATTAAGTGACATAATTTATGAAAAGTCCTTAACTCATGGCTTAATGCCTGTATTTCCCATTGATGCCATAGCAAACTTCCACAAATTTGGTAGCAAAACAACAGAAATTTATTCTCTCATCAATCTAGAGGCCAGGAATCCAAAAACTAATTTCAGCAGGCCAAAATTCAGATGTTGGCAGGACTATGTTCTTTCTGGGGGGTCTAGGGGAGAATATGTTCCTCTTCCAGATTCCAGTGGCCACTGCATTCCTTGCTTTGTGGGTGCCTCATTCCAGTCTCTACTTCTTTGGTCGCATTACCTTTTCCTCTTCTGGCTGAAAAATCCTTCTGCCTATCTGTTATAAAGACACTTGTAACTGACTGCATTTATCCCTCACCCAGTATAATGCAAGATAATCTCTCCATCTCATGATATCTCATTTAATTTTATCTGCAAAGTTTTTACCATATAAGTTAACATTCATAGGGTCCAGGGATTAGGACACGTACATCTTAAGGAGCCATTATTCAGCCAGCTATAGGACCCTAGCTCATAACTAGTTTCAGTAAATGTTAACTATTATCTACATTATGGGATTTTGGATTACCTTCTCAGTTTTCATGAGTTTCCTTATTAGTAGCACGAGAATAACTATGTAATGCCACCCACCCCAATAATGGTATAAAAGATCATAATTGCTCAGTAAATGTATTCTCTTTTTCCCTTCCTTATACAGTTTTAGTGTGTGCTACTGAAGATGCAGAGCCACTGCAGAGTCTAAACTGGGACAACCAGTTTGAAAAACTGTGTGGCAGGATTTATGAACACCAACAATTACACTCCATACCCAAGAGAAATATATACATATATTCACCAAAAGACAGGTACTAGAATGCTCAAAGCAATACTTCAGAACAGCCCCAAATTGAAAAGAACCTAAATGTCTATCAAATGTCCACCAGTAGAGTTGATAAAGTCTATTCATACAATAGAATATACAGATGGAAATAAATAATCTACAACTATGCACAGCAATATGAATGAGTCTTTCAAACATCAACTGAAGACTAGACACACAAAAAGTACTCACAGTGATTCCATATCTAAAACACATAATCAGGGGTGCCTGGATGGCTCGATTGGTTAAGGGTCTCACTCTTGATTTCAGGTCAGGTCATGATCTCAGGGTCAGAAGATCAAGCCCCGGGTCTGTCTCCTGGTTGTGGAACTTACTTAGGATTCTCTCTCTCCCTCTCACTCTCCCCCCACACACACACATGCCAATTGTGCACATGCTCTCTCTCTCTAAAAATGAATGAATGAATAAATAAATAAAATGCATAATCAAATAAAAATAATCAGTGCTGTTAGAAGTCGTGATAATGGTTACTTTTGGATTACTGTTTAGAAGGAGGAAAACAAGGGCATTCTAAAGTACTTGATGGTTGTCTTTTGATCTGGACAGTTGTACTGAGATTGTAAAAATCAACCAAGCCTTGCACTTTCATACATGTCCTTTGCTTTACCATACTTTACTATAACTAAAAGTTAAAATTTAGAGAAAAAAATATTTAGCAGCTCCCTCACTTTAAGTCTAAATTGTTTAGGTTGGCATACACGGCCATTCAATCTCACCGACCCCATTGGTTTCCCAGCCTCATTGCCTGCTATTTCCCCCCATCCTATCACAGACTTCTAGGTACCAGTCCCTAAAACAAGTCACATCTTTCCACACCCCCATGTACTTGTACTTTCTGTTCCCTCTTTTTAGATGCCATTTTCCCTTCTCTTGCTAAATATTACACATTTTTAGGTACCAGCCTAAATTCTACCTTGTGTTTTTGAAAACTTGCCTGACTCTGCACATATCATACATAATTTTACCATATAACACTTATCTCATGATATTTAAATTATTTATGAGATTACACATCTACTTAGGAAGCTGTCATTAACAGTCCTACAAGGTGAGTTAGGCAATCAATCCTCTTCTGTTTCTCAAAGCCCCCTTGTGGATTCTTCTATTATAACACATACTATACTTAATGGCCATTTTTTGTGCCCTTATTGGATATAGGTTTCTTGACAGCAGAAACCTCCTTATCTTCTTGTCATCTAACAGTAGGTGTTCAGCATATTTTTACTAGACTAGACTCAACTATCTCTTCCACTATATTGTGAGCTATTGAGTGAAGGAATTGGATTATTCATTATTGAACTGTTACTTCTCCCAGTGGTCAATACTTATATGTTGAATAGGTCCTCAATATTTGGGGTATGTTGAATAGTTAAGTCTATGCTATTTCATGTTTTAGATTACAATATTTCTGAATCAATCCTGTTGCTTGGTCATGCCATGACCTTAGCATGGTACCTTGCTTTGCAAAGTTTCATCTGAAAAGTGACACACAAGGATAACCAGAAATGTCTTTAAAGATTGTGTCACTTGTGAACTTTAAAATATGACCATGTCTTTTGGGAAACTTATAATAGAAAAATAACTCAAATCAATACAATTAACTCAGTATTTAAGAAATGTATTCTACTAGACATAGTGAGGCATACCAGAAAATACTGCCTCTGCTCTCAAAGAATTCACTATCTAATGAAACAGCTAAGAGAATCATACTGCACAACTCAGATCTTTAGCATCTAA